>JAJPUD010005396.1:0-45286 GCA_023553655.1 Myrmecobius fasciatus
AGAGAGAGATGCGAAATGTGGACCACAACATAACATTCTCATACTCCTTGATTGATGTTTGCTTACATTGTGTTTCCTTTATCTGATATATCGTTTGTGTAGATAAGATTTTTCTTGCACACCAATGATAAGTTTGGAAATATGTATACATATATCGATTTGCCAATATTTTAACATAATTAACATGTAGTGGATATCCTGCCATCTAGGGGAGGGGTGGGGAGTTGGGGGGAAAAATTTGTAACGGAAAGCTATGTAAGGGTTATTGTTGAAGAATTACCCACACATATGTTATGCAAATAAAAAAAAAATAGACTGTGAGCTCTCTAAGATCTGGGACTTTTTTTTTTTTCTTATCAGATTGCCTAGCATGTACTAGCACTTAATAAATGCTGATTGACTCATTGACTGACTCCAAGTTAAGAATTCTTGCTCTCAGAGTATGACATTATTGAGTCATATTTGTAAGATGGGGAGATTGAGCTAAAGAAGCATATTGGCGTGACTGACGAAGGAGTTGGTATGTTACTGAAGGAATGGGAAGCCAGAAATGAATAACTCAGGCCTGGCCTTCTCCTGGGAGGCCAGAAAAAGCTTTCACAGTTTTTCCAACTGGTCCTCATTTGGTCTGATTTCTAAATGCCTCACTATTCCCAAGGAAATGTCTCTGAATGTACTCTCATCTGATAACGTCTCTCCTAAAGTTAATGCCCCAAAATGAACCCAGTCCTTGAGCTGATGTCCAATTAGGGCGTCTGAGGGAACAGCCAAAGTGTATGCCCTGGACCGGACAGAGGCCCTGCCCCTGTTCCAGGGCATTAGAGACAGTGCAAAGGTTAGAGGAAAGCAGGATGAATCTGACACAGCTAGCAGATGATCGTGCTGGTGCTTGGATTATTGAGGTTCAGGGCAGACATCCAGCTTTTCTGCTTCAGGCAACGAGACTGGGAGGTACCCTGGCTGATGACCAATCAGCCCAAATACTCCATGCTTTTGCAATTGTTCCCACCTCATCACCAGAGAATTCCCAGAGCTTTCATCCACATCCAGCCTTAAGTGAAAATTTTATAGCTCCCTATCCTCTGGAAGGCTAATGTTGACTGGAACACTTCTTTGACTCACTAAGACAACCATGAAACAGCCCCATCCTCAAGAAATTTACATTTTTGGAAATCTATTTCATATTATTGAACATATATAACCTATGTTAGATTGTTGCTGTCTTGGGGAGGGAGGAAAAATTTAGAACTCAATTTTAGAAAAGTATTGAAAACCATCTTTACATGTAATTGGAAAATATAAATACTATTAAGTAGAAGGAGAAGAAATTTACATTTTATCCTACTTACCTCCCCCAGAGTTATTGGGAAGATCAATTCAACAAACCACTCTCAAATGAGAGAATAGATTTCAAAGCTTCTTATCAAGTATAAAATGCTATGTGCAGATTAGAGATTATCATATTAGTAATGCTTCTTAAGCTTATATAGAGAATTAACACAGTATGGTGGGTAGAGAACTGACCTTAACATCAGTAAGATCTGGGCCCTCGGACACACACTGGCTGTGTGTCTGTCATCCAGGAAAACCTTCTTGTGGGTATAAATTACAAAGTAGGTACTGCTCTATTTGTATAAGGAGTGTCCTAACTGGGAGTTTCCTACCTATAAAATCAGAGGTCTGATCTCCACTAACAAGTTCATATGACATAGACTACTTTTTATTTTTTATTTTTTTTTTTGCTTTTTGCTGAGGCAATTGAGGTTAAGTGACTTGCCCAAGGTCACACAGCTAGGGAATGTTAAGTGTCTGAGACCAGATTTGAACTCAGGTCCTCCTGACTTCAGGGCTGGTGCTCTATCCACTGTGCCACCCAGCTGTCCCACACAGACTATTTTTTCAAATTGATTTTCTTTGCATTTCATTCCTCACAATATCAATGGGAGGGTTCTTAGAGTCTGAAAAGATTAGATGTAGGATTTTTAATCAGAGTTCAATTCTATCACTCCAGTTGAGACCCTTGGGTATCTGTGTGTGCCCGTGAATAGTAGAAAATCACAGATTAATCTTAGCAGCTGACCTGCTGCTTGATCCTAGGTCTTCTACTGCTCTGTCCAGTGTACTTTCCGTCTGTCAATCAATAAGCATTTATTAAGCACCAACTATTTAACAAGCAGCTGGGTGATGTAGTAGATAGAGCACTTGGACAGGAGTCAGGAAAAATCTCAGTTCCAATCCAGCCTCACTTACTAGCTAAGTGACCTTTATTTGTCTCAGTTCCCTGTCTGCAAAACGGGGACACACTGGAGAAGGAAACAGCAAACCATTCCAGTATCTTTGCTAAGAAAACTGCACAGACTGAGTCCATGGGGTTATGTGGAACAGCATGACTGAGCAGCAGCATTTGATAGGCACTGTGACAAATATTAGGAATATAAAGAAAGGCAAAATTCAGTCTCTACTCTCACAGAACTCACTGTCGAATGCAGGAGACAACAGACAAATTAATAGGGAGGTGACCCTGAGGGTCAAAGGGAGAAAATGACTTTTCTGAAGTCATATATTGATATATCCTTTAGTGCTGAGGGGGAAAGGAAAACCCATTATTTCCTGCATCATTTGTTTTTTGTTTTTTACTAAGAGAAAGGTTCTGATGTGTTCCAGCCACAAGGAAGCCTAGGAGAGAGTCCAACTGTTTGAAGTCCCCAGTGAAATTTAGTTTGTCACAGAAAGGACAGTAGCTATTACATGACTAAGTCTCAGGCCTGCTGGGCTTGAGTTCCACCCACCAGCTCTGTCTACAAATAGTCTGTACCCTGCATTTCCCCCTTTCCCCTCTTCCCCTGAAACCTTCCACCGCTGTTTGCCCTCTCTGAGAGAAAAAGAAACTCATGAGGGAATCTCTCACATGGTGATCTCAGGACCTGGTCACCCAGTCTTTGGCTTTTTATCTGTGTTTTTCTTCACGGCCTACTCACACCATCATCTAGAAATCACCCCACCCACAGAGCCAGAGCTCTCCCACAGATCCTTCCCGTCAGGGAAGAGAGATAAGGCAGGCCCCACTGAGCTGAGTCCAACTCCCTGGTTTCCCATAGAAACTACTCACCAAGCAATAGCTGGTGGGTGCAGCAGCCCAGGGAGGTGACTGATAGTGATGTTATTCTAGAGGAATCCAGAAAATCAGAGGTCAGAGCTGGGAGGGTCCTTAGAATATATAGGCCGCGTGTCCTGAGCTGCAAAGGGCCTTTTAAATAACTTTGCAAGACCTAGAGAAGTTCTGAGCTGAGCTTGGAACACAGATCCCCTGACCCTCCCTTCCTGTGATTGCACCATTAGTAAGATACGGAATGGCTGAACAGGCACCCAGAACCCTAAAGAAAATGAGGCACAGGGAAATTCAAAGTCACATCACTTTGTAAGCTGTAGAGTATAAGATAGAAATTAGTGTTATTGTTATTGTTAGCTGGGAGGGGAAACTCAGTCAGCTGCAGCTACAAATGCACACTAATTATAACCACAAATGTCATTATCTCTGTGACCCTGGAAGAAGACACTCTCCCTTCTGGGCTTTGGTCTTTTTATTGATGAAACGAGTGAGTTGAATTAAATGATCTCCAAGAAGGCTTCTAGCTGTAGCATTGAGTGATCCGTGCCCTCTGGTCCCTTTTAGCTCTGACGTTCTAGCACTCTGAAATTCTAACAGGAGGAAGGAGGTCCAGAAAGGCTAATGACGGGGGAAAGGGGTAAGGAAAAGTCCAGAGTATATTTTACATATTTCACAATGCCTACTCTCATCCTAATTTTCATCCTCCCCATTCCTCCATCAGTTCCTTATCTACAAGGTAGAGATCACAATTTTACCACCTACCTTGGAAGGTTATTGTGAAGATCAAATGAGATAATACATTTAAAGTTCTTTTTACTATATATATTTTATTTTATTTTATTTTTTCCTATATACATCCTGGCAGGCAGTATGGTTAATGAAAAGAGGGAAGTTCCAATCCTGCCTCAGATACATGTATTATCCTGGCTAATACCCAGAGAGTGAGGCTAACTCAGGCTTAGTTTCTTCTTTTTTTTTTTCTAAATGGAATTTTATTTTTTAAATAATATTTTATTTTTACAAATACATAGATAATTTTCAACATTCACTTTTGTAAAGCTGTAAAATTTTTTCCCTCCTTTTCTTATATCTCCCTTCCCCAAGATGGCAAGAAATTTGATATAGGTTAAATATGTGCAATTATTTTAAACATACATCCATATTTGTCATGTTGTGTAAGAAAAATCAGACCAAAAAAGAAAAAAAGCCACAAGAAAGAAAAAAAAAACAAGTAAACAAATAACAACAACAAAAGGTGAAAATACTATGCATCGATCCACATTCAGTCTCCATAATTCTCTCTCTGGATTCAGATGACTTTTCCATCCCAAGTCTTTTGGAATTTTAGGCTGTTATCTTATCTGTAAAATGGGGACAATAATAGCATCTACTATTAAGATCCCCTACAACTTGCTCCTACATTCCCTTTCCAACTTATTACATATATCTCCCTGTTGTGGACACAGTGTTTTCTTCTTGGAATACAATTCAAAAGTAGTTCCCAGCCCAGGCTACACCCATGTTCATTGTTTCCCAACCCACTAGATTATAAGATTTAGACCTGGAGTGAACCAGAGGATGATTTATTTTAAATAACAATAACTGAAAAAAAGCCCCCAGTCTCAGTCTCTATTCACCAAGTTTTTGGCAACTAAATATTTTCTCCTTCAAATGAGACCTAAGGAGTTCAAGGCCTGTTCCTGGCCCCTGGATACAATCTGCTAGTTTCAGGGGAGCAAGGAGGTATTAAATAAATCAGTTTGGGTGTTTCTTCTCAGTTTTTGGCTCTTGTACCTCTCAGGCAGGGTGGATCCAGCAATCACAGACATATCAGGCACGGAAATCAATAGAATTATTTCAGACATTGCCCATCTGGTGGAGGCTCTGGGCTCAGCTAACTTAAGAAAGTATCAGTCTGTTCTCCATTTCCTATTCCCTGAGAATTATTCTACCAAAAACTTGCTGGGTGACCTTCGATGAAATATCGCCTTCTCAAGGTCATGAGTTTATTTCTCTATAAAAGAAGAGATCTTAATCCAAAGACCCTGTTTCAATGACAACAATATGACAACTCATTTATTTAGTGTTTTAAAATGGCAAAGCCTCTTTACACATTATCTCATTTTTTCCTCACAACAACCTTGTGCTGGATTGATCCATCAATCATCAAGCATTCATTGAGTACTACATACCAGGCACTATGTTGAACACTGGGCAAAAACAAAAATGTAACAATCCCTGCCCTCACAGAGCTTACATTCTATTGGAAAAAACAACATGTACACAGAAAAATTCATCATCCATAAGATATATAAAAGAAGGCAGCTAGATGATACAGTGAAGGCTTAGAGTCAAGAAGACCTGAGATCAAATCCAACCTTAGTTGTGTAAATCTGGGCAAGTTCCTTAACTCAGTTAGTCTCAGTTCCTCATCTGTAAAATGAGCTAAGAAAACCCCAAAACAGGCTTTAAAGAGTCTGATGTGACTGAATAACAACAAAACAAAGATATGTAAAAATTAAGCACAAAGTAATTCCTAGGGCTACAGGAGGCACTGGCAGCTGGGGGGAATCAGGCAGTTTCCTAAAGGAAGTGGCATTTGAACTAGCTTTGAAGGAAGTAAGGGAGTCCAAGAGGCAGAGATAAAAAGGGAGACCATTTTAGGGGAGGGGAACGGCCTATTTGACAGAACTTTATAGAGTATGTGAAGGGGAGAAGGGTGAGATAATCAGGGCCAGTAGTTTTAGAACTAGGTTGTGAGCAATTTTTAAAAAAAATTTTTTTTCCAGAGGCCATTGGGGTAATAAGTGACTAACTCAGGGCCACACATCAAGTGTCTGAGGCTGTATTTGAACTCAGTTTCTCCTGACTCCAAGGCCAGTTGTCTATCCTCTGTGCTACCTATCTGTCCCATTGTGAAGTATTATAAAAACAACAATAATAATAGCTAACATTTACATAGAACTTTGGGGTTTACAAAGTGCTTTATACATACTAACTCTTGATCCTCACATGAAACCTGTAGATGCTATTATTATTATTCCCATTTTAGAGAGGAACAAACTGAGGCCCGAGCTAGGACACATAGCTAGTCAGTATCTGAAGCAGAATTTGAACTCGGTTTTCCTGATTCCATGTCTGGTTACACAACCTGTCAGTGGCTGATATTTATATAATAGCAAGCAATTAAAATATGCTATCTCATTTGATCTTCATGACAATCTTGCATGGTCTATGGTATACATTATTATACCCATTTTATAGATGAGGAAACTAAAACTCAGTGAGAAATTAATTGCCCAACTTCACACAGCTAGTCATGGGCAGAATTGGGTCTAAAACCCTATTTGTTATTTATTGAAATCAGACTGCCAGGGCCCATGTACTCCTAAGTCACACCTACTCTATTTTCTGCTTGGTCTTGAGATCAGAAGGGTGGGAAGCATAAATGTGCTGGGAGTTACCCAGAAGACTTCCTAATAATCATAGCAGCTCTCAGAGAAATGCTGTGGTTCTGTAGGAATGTAGATAATAGAGATGGAAGGGATGCTATTTGTCCAAAGTGACGCAGGTTGGAAGTAATGGGCAGGACTGGAATCCTGACCTTCCCATCCTATGATCCAGTGTTCTATGAACCAAAAGCGAGGGAGTGACTTAGATCTGATACCCACAAGGGTGCCCTGTGGAGGACATGGATCCCCTTCCCCTCTCCATGCACTGCCCCTTCCCACACACAAGAAGCCCTTGCTTGCACATATCCAGCTTCTTGTATAAACACAGTGCCTTCCTCACACATGGACTTTCTCAGTTTCCTGTATACACACGCACACATATGTGTCAAGCATACACAGTGACTCTCCCTAGCACAAGAATGCTCAGTGGAAATGTTTTTTTCCTAAGCCACTTTTTAATGGGGTCTAAAAGTCTGACTACAGCCAAGGTTTTCCTGCCAGTGGTAGAGATGGGATAAAAACCACAGAAGTTCATTTTTTCCATGAGTCCCTGTGATACTGGATCTCTCCAGGCTGCCATGAGGCAACTGGCTGGAATCTCAAAGGTGGCTGTGAGTCTTAAAACCTGCTGGGGCCTTTAGAGTCCTATTTCCTTCAGAAAAAGTGAAAGGAGAAGGCCATTCTAAAAGGAGACAGGGTGTCAGAGGTGGGCTCAGATAGACATCCACCTACCTGTGTGAGGTAGCCTATCCCCAGTCTTGTCCAGAAGCAAGAGCAGAAATCTTTTTGCCTGGAGCATCTATGGATTTTTAAATAGTATTTTATTTTTCCAAATAGATAGTTTTCAGCATTAATTTTTGTAAAATTTTGTGTTCCAATTTTTTCTCCTTCTCTCTTGCCTCTCCCCTCCCCAAAACATCAAGTAATCTGAAATAGTTTTAATACGTGCAGTTCTTTAAAACATGTTGATATTTGTTATGTTGTGCAAAAAAATCAGATCAAAAGGGAAAAAAACATGAAAAAGAAAAAAACAAGAAAAACAAACAATAATAACAGCAAAAAGGTGAAAATAGTATGTTTTGATCCACATTCAGTCTCCATAGTTCTCTCTCTGGATGCAGATGACATTTTCCATCCCAAGTCCATTGGAATTGTATGACTTAGATTCTTAACCTGAAGTCCACGAATATATGTCAGGAATGTGTGAATTTAGATGGGGAAAATAAATCTCTTTTCATTAACCTCTAACTGAAATTTAGCATTTTATTCAATTATTTGAAAATTATTTAAAAACATTCTGTGCAGATTCTTCTTTCTTGTGCCTTTTCCTTTTGTTCTGATTCTTCTTTCACAACATGACTAATATGGAAACGTTTAAAATGATTATACATCTGTAACCTATATCGGATTGCTTACTGTCTTGGGGAAAGGGGAGAAAAAATTTGGAACTCAAAATCTTACAAAAATAAATGTTGAAAACTATCTTTATATGTAATTGGAAAAAACAAAATACTAGTTCCAATATAATAAATATAATAACATAATATAAATATAAACTCCAAAAGACAAAAACAATATAAACTTCCCAAAACCAACATTATTCTGGGAAGGGGTCCATAGGCTTTATCAGACTTCAGAGGGATCCTTTACACAAACAAGTTAAAGACCCATTGGACTATGGGAATGGGAAGGAGGCTGGAGAGCTCACTAGAAAATCATGTACAGTTGCTGGAGGATTCTGTCTGGGACTTTGAGTCCCTCTCTCTTCCCCAGCTGAGTTCTTACAATCCAATCCTTTTAACTCCTCAGTATTATGCATGTCACCCTTTTGGGCAGCACGGCTTATGGTCATGCTCAGTCAGAGCTGGTTTTGCCAGGACAGGTTAGAACGCCAGCATCTTTGAATCAGACTTGGAGTGCTCTGGAGGCTGAGAAAAACAGGGCAGAGAGACAGAGAACACTATTTAGGGACAGGAAGGAAGGACGTGCAGTCATGAAAGAGGGAATGACTGGCTTGGGCCAAAGATCTCCAGGCAGTACAAAGGGCCAGAATCCAAACCTAAACCAGCCTGAGAAAAGAACAGAAACAAAAATAAAACTCAGACACCACAGAGGAAAATCCCCAACCCATTCCAATTTCCCAGAAAGGCAGATAGTGGCCTAATCTGAAAAGCTAAGAAGTCCCCAATAAAGTCCTCCGAAGTCTGAGACCTTTCCCCCACTCAATACCCCCTTTCTTCCTCTCCCCCCTCCCCAACCCCTGACTCCCTATCCCTGGCTCCTGAGGCTCTCTTGCTTTTCATTTTCTATGGAAATTTACTTTCAGAAAGGGCCTAAAACTCACTCATTCTTCTTTGTGGATGACCAATAGCACCTCTTCCCCCATCATATACATCCACCTATACACACACACACACACACAAACACACACACACACAGAAACACATTATTGATTTCTTTTCCTTTTTCTTTTTTTTCTGTCACCTTCATTTCTAAATGAATTCCTCCTACTCCCTTATTCGGGGAACTATCCCATCCCTAAAAAATTTTTTTTAAAAGAAAGCATCTCAGAAAAATCAACCACAACTATATTAAGTCAGAGAGCATATACAGTATTCTACATCCATAGCTCCCCATTCCTACAAAAAGGAAAAAGAATTACATTTTCTTTTTTTATGGTTTATTTTATTTTTGTTTTTAAAGCTTTTTGTTTTCAAAATATATGCATAGCTAGTTTTCAACATTCATAAGGTTGTAAAACCTTGTGTTCCAATTTTTTTCTCCCTCCATTCCCTTCACCTCCTTTCCTTGACAGCAAGTAATCCAATATATGTTAAACGTGTACAATTCTTCTATGCATATTTTCACAATTATCATGCTGCACACAAAAAAAATCAGATCAAAAGGGAAAAAATGAGAAAGAAAACAAAATGCAAGCAAATAGCAACAAAAGTGAAAATACTATGTTGTAATCCACATTCAGTCTCTACAATTCTTTTTCTAGATGGCTCTCTCCATCACAAGACCACTAGAATCAGCCTGAATTACCTTGCTGTTGAAAAGAGCCATGTCCATCAGAATTGATCATCATATAATCTTGTTGTTGCTATGTATAATGATCTCCTGGTTCTGCTCATTTCACTCAGCATCAGTTCATGCAAGTCTCTCCAGGCCTCTCTGAAATCATCTTGTTGGTTGTTTCTTACAGAACAATAATATTCCATAACATTTATATACCATAATTTATTCAGCCATTCTCCAATTGATGGGCATCCATTCAGTTTCCAGTTTCTAGCCTAGTTCCAGTTTCTACAAAAAGGGCTGCCACAAACATTCTTGCACATGTGGGTCCTTTTTCCTCCTCTAAGATCTCTTTGGGATATAGGCTCAATAGAAACACTGCTGGGTCAAAGGGTATGCACAGTTTGATAACTTTTTGAGCATAGCTCCAAATTGCTCTCCAGAATGGCTGTATCCGTTCACAGCTCCGCCAACAATGCATCAGTGTCCCAGCCTTCCCACATCCCCTCCAACATTTATCATCATCTTTTCCTGTCTTCTTAGCCAATCTGAGAGGAGTGTAGTGGTGAAGTACATTTTCTTAACTTTAAGTGTTGAAAGTTTGATAAATAGGAGCATTACAAGGCAGTCCTTTAAAGTGACAGACTTCAAAACCATGTGTGTTCCAAGTAGAAGTAACAGCAAAAGCAAAGGAATTGAGGTGGGAATGGAAAGTCCTAGAGTTCTAGGGAACATGAAGAGAACTGATTTGGATGACTTCCAATTTATCCTGAATCTAATTTATTTGTACATAGTTGTTTGCATATTCTTTCCCCCAGGAGACTGTAAGCTGCTGTAAGGGGATAGACTGTCTGTTACGTTGGTATCTTCAACATTTAGCTCAGAGCCTAGATTGATAGGTGGTGCTTAATAAATGTTTACTGGCTGATCAAACTGGTTGACTGAACATAATTTTTCTGTGAGTGAAATTTAGTTAAGGTTGGACTAAAAAAAAAATCTAGAAATCCTGTACAAGTCTGCAAGTCTATATGCTGTGATTTTAGAATTCTGTGGTTATAAGAAAATGTGAAGGGCACCACAGAATAATGCTAGTCTTGAAGCCAGAAAGACTTAATTTCAAGCCCTCACTCCGGCATATGCTGGCTGTGTAACTGTGCACAAGTTATATGACTGCCTGGTGTTCTAGGTACCCCTCTGATACTAGAAGTTGAGGAGCAGGTGTTGCTCTGTTTCAGGGGAGGACATTTCTTCACCTTGGAATCCACTATGCTAATAAAATCCCAGTCCCAGTCCCTGTTCTGATGCTTACCTCTGATAGCCAGCATGATGTTGTTTGTACTTCATTCTCAGAGAGGACCATGACATCAGGGAGGTGATGTCATGACATGAATTTAGATGAGGGAGGGCTGGGCAAAGTCACCAGGCTCATTTTCTCCACCAGAGCCATCTGGATCCAGTGACAAGATATAGATCAGGATGACTGGAGATGGCCTGACAACCAGTATGACAGAGTAGATGAAGGACTCGTAATAATTATCCCAGGCTAATGATCCTTACTCTACCTATTTCAGTTTCATTTGGAGGAAATACTTTGCCAACTTTTAGGGCTCAGGGGTAAGGTGGGAAGACCCTAAGATTCTAAATAAGGGAAATAGAGATATTTAGATGGTTAATTCAAAGTCTTGTTTCTTCTAAAGAAGTGTGGAAAAGAGTTCCTGAAAATAGACCTTCAGTTCCACAAACAGGGATAATCCAAGATTTGAGACTGTCTTGCTTTAAGTGGAAACCACCACTGATTTCTTTTCTTTTCTTTTCTTTTTTTTTATTTTTTGCTGAGGCAATTGGGGTTAAGTGACTTTCCCAGGGTCACACAGCTAGGAAGTGTTAAGTTTCTGAGGCCAGATTTGAACTCAGGTCCTCCTGACTATCACCACCACTGATTTCTAACATGGCCCTCTTTCTGTTTTCCACTGCCTCATAATGGCTGCTTGTCTAGATGATAGTGGCTCAAGAGTGATTCCCAGAAGACCACGTGGGATTTATGAGGCTTCCTAGGAAACTGGCTGGTGTCCAGAAATCCATTAAGTCCAGCTTTCCTGCTCTTCCTCTCCTTGTCAGAGACTGGGCCAGGTGGGGAAGGAGGAGGCAGGCCCTGGAAACACATCTAGAAGGAAGCTCTGGCTTAGGGAGACACAATCTGGGCTCGGCTGTTGACTCTGTGTGCTTTGGGGAATTTAGCCCCAGCACTAGGTCAGGATCTGATGCAGTCTCACTGCCTTCCAGCTGTCCGGCTTCTGTGTTCTGGGATTTGAAAAGTTTAGTGTCTTCCTTGGGGAATTTATTGTTGGCCACTTAGGAGAAGGCAGGATGATTCCCCAGAGCTTTAGAGTCTGGGGTCTGAATAACCTTACCATCCCAAGCATCTTGGAGAGGAAGAGGGGACCTCCTACTCCTTTAGTTTCAATGAAACATTAATGGGATCCATTGTCTTTGTCTTCTGGGAAAAGCCTTTTCCAGGACAGCAAGACAATAGTCTGAAGTCATGCTCCAGATAAAGCTTCCATGGTGACTGTACAATCCTGAATTTATTCCTTGGATGTACAAGTGACTCACAGATAAGTGGGCACAAGGAGGAATGGTACCTAGGCATCATGACTGGTGATGACCCTCTCTTTAAAAACTCATCAATAGGCAAAGCCTTGAGATCTGAAGGTTAAGGTTGGCCTATGGTTCCCTACAAAACCTAGTAGAAGGCTGAGCTCCCTGCAGCAGATTAGTAAAGCCTTTTAGTGGGGTAAATAAATGAATGAGGAAATGGGAAAAGTGAATGGAGGATTAGTGTGTGAACCAGTGAGTAAGTGGATGAATGAGCAAGTGAATGGTGGATTCCAATTCTTTATGCAGACACATAGTCATGGAGGAGGCCCAAAGCTACCTCTGGCCTGACTGGGGAACATTCAGTGAGGGTACTCCTGGAAACTCCAGAACTTTTTTGGTTATGTTTTGTCTTATTTATTAAGCCTTTATCTTCTTACCAGCGAATACCATGGGGGGAAGGAGAGGGAAGACCAACAGACTCTGAAGAGTCATTATTGACAGATGGAAAAAGAAATGATGACCAAAAGGAGCAAGTGGAGAGAGGAGGGGAAGGAGAAGGAAAACAGAAGCAGACAGAAGGTGAAAGGGCTCTCTAGCCAGAGAGTGGGGACATATCCAATATATAGCAACCCCTCCCTCATACTGGCACTGATCCTACAGAAGTTTCTTAATTTCCTTTTCTTTTTCAAGTGCCCCTTCTCTCCCCACCCTCCATTTTAGGTGCCTCCAAGTTCCCTGTCATGGCCTCAGTTTCCCTTTCTGTAAAATGAAGACATTGGACTCCATGATACCTAAGGATCATCTCAGCTCTGGGAATTTGTATCTATGTTCTTTTTCCAATGATGTATTTCACATTTTCTTCCATTTTTTCATTTTTTTTTTGATTTTGTTTGATTCTTAAAGTCTCATTGAATCATTCAATTCCATTTTATATTCTAATTTTTAGTGAATTATTTTCTTTAGTTAGCTTTTTTATATCCTTTTGCATTTGGCCAAATAAACTTTTAAATGAGGTATTTTGCTCATTGCGTTTTTTTTCCATTTCACAAATTCAGTTTTTTAACGAATTGGTTTCTTTTTCATATCTATTTTGTAAAGAGTATGCGCTTTTTTCCATTTCATCAAATCTATTTTGTAAGGAGTTATTTGCCTTTTCCATTTCATCAAATCTATTTTGTGAGGAGTTATATGCGTTTTTCATTTCATTAAATCTATTTTTTAAGGAGTTTTTTTCAGATAATTTCTGTTTTTCCTTTTCTAAACTCTCTTGCCAAGTTCTCATTTCCTTTCCCTGTTTTTCTTCTCTCTTTTAAAATCCTTTTTGAATTCTTCCAAGAGAGCCTTGTAAAATGGGAACCAACTCATCTCATCCCAAAGGGGCTTCATCTAGAGATGGTTTCGCTGAGGTTGGGAAGGACCCCCCAAAAGGTTGGAGGTCACAGACCATGTTATGAGGGGCAAAATTTATTGTAATTGTAACACTAATTGAAGTGGCCTAGAGGTAGAACTGAGAAGTGGTCTCAGGAATTTGGTTATCACTGACCAGCAGACCTAGAAGTATCTTAAAGCCAAAACACTTTTGAATCATTAACCGACAAGATTGTCAGAATAATAGTTGGAGAGTCTCAGGATCACTAATATATCTTCCCTAAAATTTAAGGGAAGAAATATTATTATATTCCTAGGCCAGAAGACTATTACAATCATTGACAGAACAATAGCATTCTTAGAGGAGAGGGCCTCAGGATCACAGATTCCAAAGCCAGAAGATTTAAAATCACTCATAGATTGTCAGAACAGAAAGAAGCACCCTAGAGTCAGGAGACCTTAAAATTATTGCTGTCTTCCCTAGAAACTATATTCCATCAAATTGTCTTTAGGAGCCTCTGGGTTTGAAGTCTGTTTTTCTCTTTCTCTATAAGAGCTGTCTATGGTCAGAATTCTTTTAGATTTTTTAAATTTTTTTTGCTCATTTTTTAAAAAAAAAGTTGAGACCTGCTCTTAAGGCAAAGGGGCGACAGATGTTTTTAGGTTTTTTAGGTTAGGTCCCACATTTTTCTGGGGTTCAGAGGCTCACTATTTGTTTTTTGTATTTGTATTGGGTGTCTCATAGTTAATCTGCTGATCCACTGGCTTGTAGCCAGGACAGAGTAGCCTAAGAGCCTCCCAGTAGATTCCCACTCAGCAAAGTTCTGACTTTTTGCCCCTGCTCCCTTTGCTGAGTCTGCACTCGGCTGCCTCTGCCCCTGCCTGATTGAAACAGATTTTTTCTGAAGTACCTTCTTCTGGAAATTTGTTGCACTCCAAAATTTTGTAGGTTCTGTCACCCCAAAACCAGTTCGAAAGCTTCATCTGGTGTTGATTCTGAAGGAAGCCAGGAAGAGCTCAGAGAAAGACAAATCTACCCTTTATCATCTTGGCCCTGCCCCATAATCTATATTTTTTAATCCTGCCTTTCTCTCTTTTATTTCTAATTATAACATCTTTTGATTTTCCATGTGATTTGCTCAGTAACAATGCAGTCCTCTGGCCACAAATATAATACCTCCAATCCACAATTCCACAGAGACTGACCTTTGAATTGTTTTTATCAGAAGCAGGAATAAAAATCATAGGTTTGGAGCTGGAAAGGACATCACATTTACCACTCCCATTTTATAGATGAGAAAACTGAGGCAGAAAAACATTTAAGTGCCTTTCCAAGGATCACACAATCAGTAAGTGTCTAAGTCAGAATTTGAACCCAGCCTTTCTGATTTTAATTTCAGTGCTCTGCCCACTATGCCATACTTCATTCCATTTAAGGGCTGGGAGTGAGGGTTGGGGATCAAGCCATCCATCTCCTCATTTCTTCCATATACTTTCCCATCAAGCTTCCTCTAGCCCCTCTTTGAGCTTATTTTTGTTTCCCCTTATTAGATTGTAAGCTCCTTGGGGGCAGGAATTGTTCTTCGTTTTGGCTTGTGTTTGTATCTCCAGAGCTTACCAGTGTCTGGCACATAATAGAAACTGAATAAATATTTATTGCCTGAATGATGCCTGTTCTTTTGTAGATTTCTCTTTGTAGTTTGCATTGACAACGACAGCTAGATGTGAGTAAAGGGGAGAGTGCATTGATTGATTAATAAACTGACTAATGAGTGTTGGTCACCCATTGTGTACAGAGGTCTGGACTTGGCATGTGGGCCATAGAGACAGAGTTCTTAGAGCAATTTAGATAGGATGATAAGACTCATACATCTGAAAATATGTTAAAAGTGTCAGAGAGCATATCTTAAGTATTAGATTGATCTAGTGGAAAGAGCCCCAGATTCATGGTACAGAGGCTTGAGTCACGTAGGTTCCGTCCATGTATTCAGCTCTGCTGCTTACTGGCTTTGTGTTAACAGGCAAATTACTTAAACTCTTTCAATCTCAGTTGGTAAAAAAGAAAAAAAAAACCTACAAAAAATAAGCCAAACTGATTATTTATTTATTTAGTATTTTATTTTCCCCTGATTACATGTAAAAATGATTTTCAACATTTGTTTTTAAAATTGAGTTCCAAATTCTTTTCCTCTCCCTTCACCTCCTCGTTGAGAAGGCAAGCAATTTGATATAGATGATACAAGTACAGTCATGCAAAACATATTTCCATATGAGCCATGTTGTAAAAGAAAACATAAACCAAAATAAAAACCCAAGAAAAATAAAATAAAAAAGTGTACTTTGATCGATACTCAGACTCCATCATTTCTTTGTCTAGCAAGGGAAATTATTTTTCATCATAAGTTCTTTGGAATTGTCTTAGATCATTATATGGTGGAGAATAGCTAAGTCATTCACTAAACTGATTATTTATAATAACTAACATTGGATGCAGAGTATGGGTGGGAAATGTGGTCAGCTTCTCCCTACTTGAACACTGCCAGATTCTATCATTGTATTGTTAAGTAGACAGTTAAATGACACAATAGATAAGATTCTGGGTCTGGAATCAGGAAGACAAGATTCAGTTCAGCTTCAGACACTAGCTATTGAGATCTTGGGTAACTTTTCTTCCTCAGTTTCCTCAACTGTAAAATGGGGATAATAATAGCACTTACTTCACAGAATTGTTTTTTTAAAGGTATTTTATTTCTATTTTTATTCTTAATAGTATTTTCTTTTTCTTTTCTTTCTTTCTTTTTTTTTTCAAATTCTCCACATTTATTTTTTTAAGAAAAAAAGAAAAACAGAAAAGAAATACAAAACAAAATGAAACAAAACAAAACATTGTCATGTGCCCAACAAAACATCAGGGAAGATTAAAAATGTATAACAACAAATTACCAGATTAAGAAAATATATATATTAGTAGAAGAAATTATATTCACGAGAATATAAAAAGATATCCATCTTTTCTTTACTTCCTTGTAAACTGTTTTTTCATTCTCTGTTGTAGACCTTTTTTACTTTATTCTTTTTCACCCCTTTCATCCCTTCCCTAACCCCCAAGGAGGCTATAGTTAAGAAATAATATATTTATATAGATATGTAGATATATACATACACATCCATACACATACACATATTCCCACACATGTACACACACATATCTTTCCTACCTCTGCTGACTTTTTGCTTTAATTCTGCTCCTTAGCTTACGTTGCTATTACTTAACATTCCCCCACCCATGGATTCCTCTATTGTCTTCTTCCCTCATCCTTTGGTTCCCCATCCCCTCAACCTTTCCCCACCCCCCGGGGTTCGGTGGTTTCGTTTTTTTTTTTTTTTTGGGCAGGTAGGGTTAGGTGACTGGCCCAGGGTCACACAGCTAGGGAATGTTAAGTGTCTGAGACCAAATTTGAACTCAGGTCTTCCTGACTTCAGGACTGGTGCTCTATCCACTGCACCACCTAGGCCCCCCCCCCTTATTTCTTTATAAAGTTTGGAAGATGCTATACCCTTCATAGTGTATATGTAATGTTGCATATTTAACCCATTCTCTATATGAGTAGGTTTTCAAAACTATGATCCCTCCTCTTCCCTCTAATGCCTCTATGTCCTCTGCACTTCATTACTATTTTTACCTTAATTCTGCCCCAATTTTTCTTTTGAGTTATTGTATTGTTGATGTTAATCTTAAACATATACTATAAATTTCCATATTAAAAACAATTTATCCATTTGAGTTCCTTGAAATTGAATTTTGATATTGGCTCTTATATGTTACATTTTCTATTAAGTTTGGGTTTAGTTGATAGAAAGTCCTGAAAATCTGCAAGTTTGTTGAATGCCCATTTTTCTCATTCAATATTATAGATAATTATGCTGGGTATGATATTATTGTCTGCAGGCCTAGTTCTTTTGATTGTTGGTAAATATGATTCCAGGACCTGTGATTTTTTATTAGCTTTTTATTTAGCTGCTGCTAAGTCCTGTAAAATTCTAATTGTAGCTCCAGCATATTTGAATTGTTTTTTTCTTGTTTCTTGCAAAATGTTATATTTGATCTGGGGGTTTTGAATTTTGGCAATAATGTTCCTATGCATTTTCCACAAAGGCTCTCATTGAATTGGTCATTGGTGGATTTTTTCTATTTCTACTTTCCCTTCATGTTCTATCACTCCAGGACAAATTTTTTTTTTTTTTTTATTATTTCTTGCATTATGTTGTCAAGGTCCTTTTTTTATTTAACTGATTCTTGAAGTCTTATTGAGTCATTTACTTCTATTTGTTCAATTTTAATTTTTAGAGTATTATTTCCTTCAGTTATCTTTTTTAGCTCCTTTTGTAGCTGGCCAATTGAATTTCTGGATTCAATGCATTCTTTTTCCATTTTGCCAGTTTTATTTTTCAGTGAATTGTTGTCTTTTTCCAATTCACCAATTTTGTTTTTCAGTGAATTGTTGTCTTTTTCCAATTCACCAATTTTGTTTTTCAGTTCACCATTTTTATTTTCCAGTGAATTGGTGATTTTTTCCAATTCACCAGTTTTGTTTTTCAGTGAACTGTTTTCTTTTTCCAATTCACCAGTCTTATTTTCCAGTTTTTGATATTTCTGTTGCCCTGATCTCAATTTATTTCCCCATTCTTCTTCTAGCTCTCTTTTGAGATTCTTAATGCAATCATCCAGGTAAGCCTTCTGAAAGGGAGACCAACTTAAGTCTGCCTTTGTGGCTTCATCTGGGATTGTTTTCATAATGTCAGGATCTGGGGACTGTTCTATTTTTTCTCCGTAAAAGCTTTCTATGGTGAGAGCTCTCTTCTGCTTCTTGCTCATGATTTAAAGTTGGGATATTGGTCAAAAGCCGAGAAAACTGCAACAATTTGTATTTGCCCTGGGGCAGTTTGCCGAGTTGACTTCCGGTCTGAGGCTGGTCGGGCTAGATTCGCACTAGGACCACGTTTTCAGCTTTTCTCAATCCACCCCCTTCCAAAGGCAGATCTGCCAAAGCACCTGCCCGCAAGCAGAGCAAAGTGGCCCAGGCGTCTCCCAGGGGCTTCCTGGGTGCCCAAAATCCGCCCCTCTATCACAGCCCTGACTTCCGCCCCGGCTGGAGTCCGATCGCGACCAGAGGCCGATTTCCCCTGAGGCTAACCTTCTCCGGAGTTCTTTCAAGGTAGATCTTTTATAGAAGTGCGTTGTAGTCCAAATGCTTGGCGAGGACCTCACTCAGAAACCAGTTTTAAGGCTTACTATGTCTGGGTTGGGGGAATGTGGGAGGGAGTTCACAGAGAAAGCTGTCCGCAGTTCGCCATCTTGGCTCCGCCCTCAAGGTCCTTTTTTTGATCACAACTTTCTGGCAGTCCAATTATTCTTACATTTCTTCTTCTTAATCTGTTCTCTAGATACATCATTTTTCTTATAAGATGTTTCACATTCTGTTCTAGTTTTTCATTCTTTATAATCTATTTTGTGATTTTTTTGGTTTCTCATAGCTTCACTGGCTTCCCCTTGCCCAATTCTAATTTTCAAAGAATTTTCATCTTTGAGACTCTATATCTCCTTTTTTAGTTGGCTAACTTTTTTTTTTCATAAACTTCTTGCTTTTCTTAGATGATTTTGTTTTGTTTTTTAAAGTTTTTTTTTTCAATATCTCTCAATTGATTTCTAAATTCTTTTTTGAGTTTGATAAATTCTGTCTGGACAGGGAATCATTTCACTTTACTTTTTGAAGTGAAAGTTTTTTGTTTTTTGTTCCTTTTTTACTTCAGTAGCCTCCTCTGAAGATGAACCCTGATTTCATCTTCATGAAACCATTCCTGTTCCCATAGTATGTTTCTATGGTGGGATTCTTTCTTCTTTGTGGATTCATTTTTTTAAATAAGCAACTCTAATCAAGGGGTGAATGTTATTTCTGGTTTCACTTCAGCTCTCTTCTCTGATCAGGAACCCCAAACCAAGAGCTCCACTCTCCAGAAAATGCCCATAGTCAGCAGCATCCCTATCCCATTGCTCTGCACTCACAGGTGTTCTGGTTCCTTCTCACCCAGGCTGTGTCTTGCAGCACAGCTGGGCCTAGGGTTCCTAATAAATTGAAGTTCCCTCAATCTTCCCAGACTCAGACCTGGACTATACAAGAAGTCTGAGAGATGAAAGTTTCTGTGATTCTGGCCAAGAGGTTCCTGTAGCACCCTGCTTGCCCCAGGGCTCCCCACTGGATGTTTCTGTGGAGTTAGCCCAGAGGTGTTTGCATTTCACATGGGTTAATCCCAGACCCACGTCTTTCTTTGGATGTTCTCTGGTCTTTCTTCAGATCTGGAGTTGTATCAGGAGGACCCATGTTCTACCCCAAGTCTTCTTGATTTTTCACAAGTCTATGTCCACCCTGAGGTACAAATTTGTTCTATTTGTGGGGGAAATTGGGAGAGCTTGAAATTTACCAACCTACTCTGCCATTTTTCAGGATTTCTCCCCCTATTTTATTTTTCCAAATACATGCAAAGATAGTATTCAACATTCACCAATGCTGATTGCAACACTATAAGACAACAAGCAATCCTATATAGATTAAATATGTGCAATTCTTCTAAACATATTTCCCATGCTGAGCAAGAAAAATCATATCAAAAGAGAAAAAAAACTAAGAAAGGGAAAAAAAGAAGCAAATAAACAACAGCAATATAAAGGTGAAAATTCTATGCTTTGATCCACATTCAGTTTCCATAGTTCTCTCTCTGGATGCAGATGGCTCTTTCTATCACAAGTCTATTGGAATTGCCTTGAATCACCTCATTATTGAAAAAAGCCAAGTCCATCACACTTGATTATCATGTCATTTTGTTGCTGCTATGTACAATGTTCTCTTGCTTCTGCTTACTTCACTTTGCATCAGTTTATGGAAGTCTTTTCCCAGGATTGTTGTGAGGATCAATTGCGATACTATCTGTAAAGTATTTAGCATACACAAGTGTCTGACATATATTAGGTGATTAAAAATACTTGTTTTTTCCTCTATCCTCCTCCATTACCAAAAAATGTTCAGTGATAGAGGGATGGCACAATGGGAGATGACTACAGCATAAAAACAACTTTTTTTTTATTAAAAGCTTTTTATTTACAAAACATATGAGTTATTTTTCTACATTGACCTTTGCAAAAACTTTTTTTTTATTCCAAGCTTTTCCCTTCCTTCCCCCCACCCCCACCCCTAGATGACAGGTAATCTAATACATGCTAAATATGATAAATTATATGACAAATCCAATATATGTATACATATCTATACAGTTATCTTACTGCACAAGAAACATCAGATCTAGAAAGAGAGAAGAAAAAAAAACCTAAGAAGGAAAACAAAATGCATGGAAATATTCACAGAAAGCATTAAATTGCTATGTTGTGGTCCACACTCAGTTTCCTCAGGCCTCTCTCTGGATGTATATGACTATCTTCATCGCTGAACAATAGGAACTGGTTTGAATCACATATTGTTGAAGAGAACCATGTCCATCAGAATTGATCATCGTCTTGTTGCTGTATATAATGTTCTCCTGGTTCTGCTGATTTCACTCAGCATCAGTTCATGCAAGTGAACTGAAATCATCCTGCTGGTCGTTTCTTACAGAACAATAATATTCCATAACATTCATATACCATAATTTATTCTCTGTTCATATATTGTCTGTTCATATCTTTTGACCATTTATCAATTGGAGAATGGCTTGAATTCTTATATATTTGAGTCAATTCTCTATATATTTTAGAAATGAGGCCTTTATCAGAACCTTTGAATGTAAAAATATTTTCCCAGTTCACTGCTATCCTTCTAATCTTGTCTGCATTCATTTTGTTTGTACAAAAACTTTTTAACTTGATATAGTCAAACTTATCTATTTTGTGATTAATGATGATCTCTAGTTCTTCTTTGGTCACGAATTCCTTCCCCCTCCACAGCTCTGAGAGGTAAACCATCCTACATTGTTCTAATTTGTTTATAATATCATTCTTTATGCCTAGATCATGAATCTATTTTGACCTTATCTTGGTATATGGTGTTAGGTGTGGGTCAATGCCTAGTTTCTTCCATACTAGTTTCCAATTTTCTCAGCAGTTTTGGTCAAATAGTGAGTTTTTATCCCCAAAACTAGGGTCTTTGGGTTTATCAAACACTAGATTACTATTGTCATTGAGTATTTCGTCCTGTGAACCTAACCTATTCCACTGATCCACTACTCTATTTCTTAGCCAGTACCAGATTGTTTTGATGACCACTGCTTTATAATATAGTTTTAGATCTGGTACAGCTAGGCCACCCTCATTTGCATTTTTTTCATTAATTCCCTTGAAATTCTTGACCTTTTGTTTTTCCAGATGAATTTTGTTGTTATTTTTTCTAGGTCAGTTAAATAATTTCTTGGGAGTTTGATTGGTATAGCACTAAATAAATAGATTAGTTTAGGTAGTATTGCCATCTTTATTATATTCGCTTGACCTATCCAAGAGCACTTGATATTTTTCCAGTTGTTTAGATCTGACTTTATTTGTGTGGAGAGTGTTTTGTAGTTTTGCTCATATAGATCCTGACTTTCCCTTGGCAGATATATTCCCAAATATTTTATACTATCGAAAGTTATTTTAAATGGAATTTCTCTTTGTATCTCTTGCTGTTGCATTTTGTTGGTGATGTATAAAACTGCTGATGATTTATGTGGATTTATTCTGTATCCTGCAACTTTGCTAAAGTTGTGGATTAATTCTAATAGTTTAAAAACAACTTTTAAAAAACTAACAAACATAAAATGAGAGAGACTGGATTAGACTGTCTTGAAAGTTTTTTTCCAGCATTGATTTTCAATAACCAAGTCTTATCCATGACAAGTATCTAATAACATCATAAAAAAAAGAAACTGTTATTTTAACAGGCAGGAAAAACAGGAAATGATGTGGGAGTTCATTTATCAACTGTCTATTCAAAGTCAGCTTGTCAATTGTGAAAGCAAATTAAAATTGGTACTTCCTGGCAAAAACGAAAAGATGTAGAAGTGAGAATTTATGGTTATGCAATTGAGACAACTTCATCCTTACTGATTTAATTAATCTATTTGCAGTAAAAAAAAATAAGAAATGGATAAAAGCATAGACATTGAAATAGACTGTTGCCATTTTTAAAGGAAATTAAGCTGATTTAAATCAATTGTCACAACAAAGAGACCACTTTAAGCAGCTTAATATCTTTGTCAAATGGAATAGGATGACAGCCAATGCAAAACTGGGTTAGAACATAAACTTGTTACTAAAGTCATAGAGAGGAAGATCATAAAACAGTAAGAAGAAGGGAAGAGAAAACAAGTTTCTAGAAAGCTTGGCAACATGCTCAGTAAAGTCAGATCATTCTAAAAGCACTGAAGGGTGATACTAGAATAAGGATAACAACAAAAAACTAAAAATATGTAAAAGATCTGTCAAAATTTCCACAACCAGCTCTTTTCTCCAACAGTGGCTATATGGTCATTGCCTTTGGATTTTAATATCATAATCCCCAATATGCTGGTTGAAGAAAACGAATGTCACCAAAGAAAACAAAGATGGAAGAATGTCATTCAAATATAGGCAGAGGAGGTTTACACTGGAAGTGATACAATATTGAGGAATTAATTCTCAAAACCTCTTAGAGGTAGGATACTAGATGCTTGGGATGCAGAGGAAACAGGCAATTGAGAAATGACCAATAATTAACCAACTCATGTGCTTGTTTTCTTTTGTGATGGTCTTAAAAGCTCAAAGTCTATGAGCCCTTTTATCTCAGAGGGGAGATGAATGAAGTGGGAGACTCATAGAGGATGAAAAGAGCTTTTTTTTTTTTTTTATAATGCTGTACAGCCTTATTGATAGATATTTTTGTAAGCTTGATCAGAGTGGTAACAGTAGGCAATCCCCAATCACCATTCAGAGAAGCAGCTTTGCATATGCATGGGATCTGCCAATGGGAAGAGAGCCGACCTAGCAATTTAGCAACCTGCTAGCTCACAAGGGAGAGGCCTTGTCAAGGCATTCTGCTCATGAGCAACTAGCTATGACCCTCAGGCTCAACCCATTCCCATGCCGTGCATCAGTGCTCTTTACTCAACAAGGCCATTTCTGCAATATGGCAGAAAACTTATTGTGCACCACAGGTCAAGGTAGCCTTTGTACTCCCTCTCAGCAGGGTCCCATACCTTAGCAGTTTTCCTATTTTACTTTTCTTAATCCACAAATGTCTGGAAAACATCTTTAGAGGGATACGTAAGATCTTGTCATGATTGCTGGTTGTTGACTATTCAAAAGCATTTCATTGGTAGAGCAAAATGCTAACTTAAAAGCTCTTTTTCAATAAGAGGTTCCCATATATTAAAATGACAAATTATAATATATTACACAATTTTCTAAACAAAAATAATAAAAACAATTAGCATTTGTGCAGTGTTTTCAGGACTGCTTAAGTGTTTTATGTGTTATCTCACTTGATCTCAACCACCCTGTGAGGTAAGCACCACAATGATCCTCATTTTACAACTGAGGAAACTGAGGTTGATAGAAATTAAATAATTTGTCCATGCTCACATAATGTGTAGGAATTTAAGTCAGGATTTTATCTTGGGTCTTCCAGATTCCAAGTCCAATATTCCTTATTTACTATAACACCACAAAACTAACTTTTTTTTTCAAAGATTCTCTCTTATCAGTATCAAGTAAGAAATAAAACAGGGAAATTATATTTATTTAAAAAGGCAGCTAGTTGGCATAGTGGGTAGAGTAACTGGCCTGGAGTCAGGAAGATTCATCTTCATGAGTTCAAATCTAGTCTCAGACACTTACTGAAGAGTCAGATACAATGACACTCATTAAAGGTATTTGTCACTGTCATGGAGAATGTTCAGGGAAGAATACAAATGGATTTCATACACATAGGAAAATTCTTCAGATGCTCCCATTTGCAAATGACATTGTGCTGATTGCATCAAGCTCAGAACACTGCAAACTAGAGAACTTCCGAAATGAAATCCATAATCAGAAGGAGCTATTTCAAAGAATAGAAATGGATTGAGGGGTTTCCTAAGGACAAAGCAGGAAAGTCCAAATGTGTTGAAGTTTAAATCCATGAGTACTTCATTCTTCTGGTTAAGCATTGCCTTCTCTAGAACTTTCTGTTAAAATATGAATCCTCTTTAAATGAGGAGCTCATTTACTGCACTTAATTCACATGTAGATATTGGGAAACCCATTTTTATCAATTTTCCCCTGGCTGGAAAGTTGGGATAGTGGGCCCCCGGACAGAAAGAAGAAAGAGTTAAAGGATGGTGGTTATATCAAAAATAAATATGCTGGCCTTGTCTTTAAGTGTCCAACTTGAGAAAGTTCATTAAATCCCTGGGCTATAGGAATTATAGCTGGAAAAGACCTTAGAGATAATTTTTCTTATCCTCTTGTTTTACAAATGGGGCAGAGAAGTTAAGTGAGTTACATATGGAGATAGCAAATAGTAAGCCTAGAATTTGATTCCAGGTTCTCTGGTTTGAAAATCAGAGGTCTTTATATCACATGGAGCAGTCCCTCTGTGTTGTTGATGGTTTTAGTGATAGAAAGAGACAGTGATACACATAGAGACAAAGACAGATACAGACAAAGAGAGAGGAAGAAGAAGAGAGAAAGAGAGAGACAGAGACAGAGACAAAGTCAGAAAGAGAGACAGAGACAAAGAGAGAGACAGAGATAGGAGGAGAGAGACACATGGAAACAAAGAGACAGAGACAGACACAGAAAGAGAAACAGAGAGAGTAAGAGAGACTATCTTTGATTTATCATTGACCAAAGCAAAATTTTCTGTTTCATTCCTAAATGACTAATTCATAATATTTAGACTTCTGACTGGAAGATGGAAAAGTTCCTTAATTTCCTAGGGCCAAATGCACAAAGAGCTGCTGTATATGGAATGCAATGGCAATGGAGCAGCAGAACATCTGTCCACTTCTGGGTTGGGTGTAGGATTCTATTTCATGCAGGACAATTATTTCCTGTTCTTCCCTGAGAAGGAATATCATACCCATTTTATAATGGAAAAACAAAGGCTTAAGGAAATGAAATTATTTTCTGCTTCAGTAGGAGGTCAGTGAAGGGATATTTCTGTGGGTGGAAGTGCTTTGGGAAGATTTTAGAGAGGCATCAGGACTTGAGCATTAATGGGTTCAACTTAATCAGTTGAAGAGGAAGGGTCTCAGTTGAATGTGAGATAACTGAAACAGTAATGGAAAGAGCATGAGAAGCTGAGGCTCTAAGAAGTTAAGTGACTTATTTAAGATAACACAGTAAGTGACAAAACTAAGATTAAAGGTCTGTGTCTCCTGACTCTAAGCCTTAGACTACAGTGCAAGATATAAGTATTGAGGAATGAAATTTTCCTAGGTATATTCCCTTCACTCTTGCCTCCATCTTGGCATAGCTATTATGCCTAAAATTCCTCCCTTACACACACTAAGGTTTTGAAGGCCTTTGTTACAAAAACAAAACAAAACAAACAAAAAACACAAACATATTAATTGGGAGGATTGATTGATTTTAGTTCAGTTCTTAATTCTATGTCCAAGAGAGGCAAGAGGTAATCTTGTTATGTTTCTGAAATCCTGGAGTCTGGAGAGGTTATATAATTACAGACATTATTGATTATCTCTAATCTATTATGTCTAAATCTTATTTATTATTGTATGCATGTTTCTCCTGCTTCTCCTTATTCCACGCTGCATTAGTTTTTGTGTTTCCAGGTTTTTCTGAGAGCATCCTGCTTGTCATTTATTATGGAACAATAGTATTCCATCACATCTTAGTCAGTCATTTCCCAATTGATAGACATCACCTCAATTTTCAATTCATTATAAAAAGGATCGCTATAAATATTTTTATGCATATAGGTCCTTTTCCTTTTTGGTTTTTATCTCTTTAGAATATAATGGCATTGCTAGTTCAAAGCCAAAGTTCATGGCTTTATAGCCATGGACATGGTTTCAAATTGCTCTACAGAATGGTTGAATCAATTTACAACTCTACAATGCATTAGTGTCTCAATTTTCCCATATCCCCTCCAAAATTTGTCATTTTTCTTTTTCTGTCATATTAGCCAATCTGATAGATATGGGGTGGTATCTCAGAGTTGTCTTAATTTTCATTTCTCTAGTCAATGGTGACTTAGAACTTTTTTTCCATATAATCATAGATTTATTGTTTTTGTCTGAAAACTGCTTGTTCATATCCTTTGCCCATTTATTAATTGGGGAATAGTTCTTATTTTCATAAATTTGATTCAGTTTTCCATATGTTTGAGAAATAAGAGATCCTATGCTGTAAATATTTTTCACAGTTATGATTTCCTATTTCCTCCCAGTTTATCCTATCATGTCTCCTTTTACCTAATCCATCCTCAAAAGTGTTTTGCTTCTGACTACTACTTCTCCCAGTCTGCCCTCCCTTCTCTTAATCTCTTCACCTCCTACTTTTCTTTTTTATTTATTTATTTTTTTTATAAAGCTTTTTATTTACAAAACATATGAGTGATTTTTCTACATTGACCTTTGCAAAAACTTCTTTTTTCCCAAGCTTTTCCCCTCCTTCCCCCCAACCCCCACCCCTAGATGACAGGTAATCTAATACATGCTAAATAGGATAAATTATATGACAAATACAATACATGTATACATATCTATACAGTTAGCTTACTGCACAAGAAACATCAGAACTAGAAAGAGAAGAAGAAAAAAACAACCTAAGAAGGAAAACAAAATGCATGGAAATATTCACAGAAAGCGTTAAAATGCTGTGTTGTGGTTCACACTCAGTTCCCACAGGCCTCTCTCTGGATATATATGACTATCTTCATCGCTGAACAATAGGAACTGGTTTGAATCACATCATTGTTGAAGAGAACCATGTCCATCAAAATTGATCATCGTATAGTCTTGTTGCTGTGTATAATGTTCTGGTTCTGCTGATTTCACTCAGCATCAGTTCATGCAAGTCTCTCCAGGCCTCTCTGAAATCCTCCTGTTGGTCATTTCTTACAGAACAATAATATTCCATAACATTCATATACCATAATTTATTCAGCCATTCTCCAATTGATGGGCATCCTTTCAATTTCCAGTTTCTAGCCACTACAAAAAAGGCTGCCACAAACATTTTTGCACATGTGGGTCCCTTTCCCTGCTTTAAAATCTCTTTGGGATATAGGCCCAGTAGAAACACTGCTGGGTCAAAGGATATGCACAGTTTGATAACTTTTTGAGCATAGTTCCCAATTGCTCTCCAGAATGGTTGGATCTGTTCACAGTTCCACCAACAATGTATTAGTGTCCCAGTTTTCCCACATCCCCTCCAACAGTTATCATTATCATTTCCTGTCATTTTAGCCAATCTGACAGATGTGTAGTGGTATCTCAGAGTTGTCTTAATTTGCATTTCTCTGATCAATAGTGACTTGGAGCACCTTTTCATGTGACCAGAAATAGTTTCAATTTCTTCGTCTGAAAATTGTCTGTTCATATCTTTTGACCATTTATCAATTGGAGAATGGTTTGAATTCTTATATATTTGAGTCAATTCTCTATATATTTTAGAAATGACACCTACTTTTCTGTAGAGTAAGATAACCTTATCCAACTGAGTATGAACGTTATTCCCTCTTTAAGACAATTACAAAAAGAGTAAGGTTCAAGTGCTCCCACCTACCACCTCTATCTTCCCCTCCACTGTAAAAGTTCTTTTGTGCTTTTTTAATGTGAAATGATTTACCCAATTCTACCTTTTCCTTCCCCTTCCTTCCAGTGCATTCTTCCTTCTTACCCCTTAATTTTAGTTTTTTAAGATATGATCCCATCATATTTAACTCATACCCTCTGTCTTCATAAATGCCTTTTAATTGGTCTAATAATGATAAAGCTCTTAGAAGTTACAAGTATCATCTTCCCATGTAGGAAAGTAAACAGTATATCTTTATTGAATTCCTTATGATTTCTTTTTCCTGTTTATCTTTTTATGCTTCTTTTAAATCTTATATTTGAAAGACAAATTTTCTATTCAGCTTTAATCTTTTCATCAGGAATGCTTGAAGGTCCTCTGTTTCATTAAATATCCACACACATCCCTACTCAATTTTGCAGGGGCTGATTCTTGGTTGTAATCCTAACTCCTTTGCCCTCTGGAATAATCATATTTCAAGCCCTCCAATTCTTTAGTGTAGAACCTGTTAAATCTGGCTCTAGGATATTTGGATTGTTTCTTTCTGACTTCATGCAATATTCTCTTCTTGATCTGGGAACTCTGGAATTTGGCTGTAATATTACTGTGAGTTTCATTTTGGGATTTTTTTCAGGAGTTTTTGATTAGTGGAATCTTTCTATATTTTATCTTCTGGTTCTAGGATATCAGAGCAGTTTTTCTTGATAATTTCTTGAAAGATGATGTCTAGGTTATTTTTTTAATTATGGTTTTCAGGTAATTCAGTAATTCTTAAAATATCTCTCCTTGATTTATTTCACAGATTAGTTGTTTTTCCAATGAGATATTTCACATTTTCTTCTGTTTTTTTCATACTTTTGATTTTATTTTATTGTTTCTTGATGACTTGCGGAGTCATTATCTTTCACTTGCCCAATTCTAATTTTTAAAGAATTATTTTCTTAGGGGCTCCAAATCACTATTGATCAGAGAAATGCAAATTAAGACAACTCTGAGGTACCTCTACATACTTGTCAGATTGGCTAAAATGACAGGAAAAGATAATGATGAATGTTGGAGGGGATGTGGGAAAACTGGTTCACTGATACATTGTTGGTGGAACTGTGAACAGATCCAACCATTCTAAAGAGCAATTTGGAACTATGCTTAAAAATTTATCAAACTGTGCATACTCTTTGACCCAGCAGTATTTCTATTGGGTTTATATCCCAAAGAGATCTTAAAGGAAGAAAAGGGACCCACATGTTCAAGAATGTTTGTGGCAGCCCTTTTTGTAGTGGCTAGAAACTGGAAACTGAATGGATGCCCATTTATTGGAGAATGGCTGAACAAATTATGGTATATGAATGTTATGGAATATTATTGTTTGGCGAGAAATGATCAGCAAGATGATTTCAGAGAGGCCTGGAAAGACTTACATGGATTGATGCTGAGTGAAATGAGCAGAACCAGGAGATCATTATACACAGCAACAACAATACTATATGATGATCAATTCTGATGGACATGGCTCTCTGCAACAATGAAATGTTTCAAACCAGTTCCACTTGTTCAGTGAAGAAAGCCATATACACCCGGAGAGAGGAATATGAAATGTGGACCACAACATAACATTTTCATGCTCTTTATTGATGTTTGCTTGCATTGTTTCCTTTCTCAGATTTTTTTGTAGATATGATTTTTCTTGCACAAAAATGATGTGTGGAAATATGTATACATACATTCAATTTGTCAAGTATTTTAACATAATAAACATGTAATGGATATCCTGCCATCTAGGGGAGGGATAGGGAGTTGGGGGGAAAATTTGTAATAGAAAGCTATGTAAAGGTTAATGTTGAGGAATTACCCACACATATGTTATACAAATAAAACAAAATAAAATAATTTTTAAAAAAGTATTTTAACATAATTAACATGTAGTGGACTTGCTGCCATCTAGGGGAGGGATGGGGATTAGGGTGGAAAATTTGTAACAGAAAGCTTTGTAAGGGTCAGTGTTGAAGAATTACCCATACATATGTTTTGCAAATAAAAAGCTTTAATAAAGAAGAAAAAAGAATTATTTTCTTCATTTAACTTTTGTATCTATTTTTCTATTTCCTCTATTCTCCTTTTTTGTTCTTGCTGCTGTGAAGCAATTGAAACTTGTCCAGGGTCACACAGTAGATATCAAGTGTCTGAGGCCACATCTGAACTCAAGTCCTCTCAACTACAGAGGTGGTGTTTTATCCACTGTTCTACCTAGCTATCCGAATTCTTTTTAAGGAGTTCTTCTCTACAGTGAAATTTTTTTTTTGTGTGTGTGTGTGTGTGTGTGTGTGTGTGTACACAGACATATATACACATACACATTATATATAAGCATATACATATATACATACACATAAGCATGCATACACACAAATATTTTCCCATTTGGCCAATTCTGCTTTTTAAGACATATTTCTTTTCATTGGACTTTTGTGCCTCTTTTACCATTTGGCCTATTCTGGTTTTTAAGGTATTCTTTTGTTTTCTTTTCTTTTTTTTAGGAGACTCAGGAGAGGGTTTTTTTTAATTAAAGCTTTTTATTTATAAAACATATATACATGGGTAATTTTTCAACATTGACCCTTGCAAAACCTTCTTTCCAAATTTTCCCCTTCTTTCCCCCACCTCCTCCCCTAGATGGCAAGTCCAATACATTTTAGATATGTTAAAATATATGTTAAATTCAATATATTTATACATATTTATACAGTTATCTTGCTGCACAAGAAAATCGGATCAGGAAGCAAAAAAAAAAAAAAAAAACCCAGCAAGATCACAAAATGCAAGCAAACAACAACAGAAAGAGTGAAAATGCTATGTTCTGGTCCACACTCAGTTCCCACAGGCCTTTCTCTGGGTGTACATGGCTTTCTTCATCACAGAACAACTGGAACGGGCTTGAATTATCTCATTGTTGAAGAGAGCCACATCCATCAGAATTGATCATCATATAGTTTTGTTGCCATTTATAATGAACTCCTGGTTCTGTTCATTTCACTCAGCATCAGTTCATGTAGGTCTTTCCAGGCCTGTCTGAAATCATCCTGTTGGTCATTTCTTGCAGAACAATAATATTTAAGGTGTTGTTTTCTTCAATATTTTTTGTGCCTCTTTTACCAAGAAAGGTAAAAGATTCTATTTTCATGATTTTCTTGTTTTCCTATCATTTCTTTTATCAGTTTCTTCTCAACCTCTCTTATTTGATTTTTAAAATCCTTTTTGTGCTCTTCTAGTAATTTTTTTGGGGGGTCTAAGACCAATTCACATTGCTTGAGGAATTAGATGTAGCAGTTTTGATTTTGTTTTCTTCTTCTGAATTTGTATTTTGATATTCCTTGTCACCATAGAAACTTTTTACTATTAAAATCTTTCTTTGTTGCTGTTGTTTGATTATCATTCCAGCCAATTTCTTGATTTTTAGCTTTATAATGAACTTGGGCTCTGCTCTTAGAATGGAGGGAGGAACTGTCCAAAGCTTCAGGTTTTTTGTGCAGCTGTTTTCAGTTCTAGGGGTCTGTAAGCTTTCAATTCTTGTAGGTTGGTGTGATCAAAGAAGAGGTGTTTATTACTTTCCTGGCCTGTGCTCTTGTCTCCTAAGTGACCACAAGCGTTCCTTTCAGCCTTGGAAAAGTGACCAGGATCCCCACTCTCTTGTACCACAAGTTCTGGTATGTTAATGCTGACCCTGGGCCTATGACCCAGAACTGTGACCAGATCCAAGTGTGGGCAATGTAACAGAGTCCTGCCCCTCGTGCCAGCAAAGGGACCTCTATAATCTTCTTCAGTTGTCCAGTCCCCTTTCCATCTGTGGGCTGAGAGTTCCAGAAGCTGCTGCAGATCCAGTTGCCTGCAAAATCCATTGCTGGTTTCCAATGGTGTGGCCTAGATTGGTCAACCTGTGATGGAGTATGTTCCATTCTCACCCCACTGTGACAGATCTTTCCTGCCCACCTTTTAAGTTGTCTTGGGCTGGAAAATTATCTAATCTTGTCCTTTTGTGGGTTATGTCACTTCACAATTTGTTTTGTGGGATTCTTTAAAGTTGTTTGGAAGGGAATTGAGGAGAACTCAGGTGAATCCTGTTCCTGCCTTTTCTCTGCCACCTTGGCTCTGCTCCCTAGATCTTATTTGTACTTGGTCATTTTGTATGCTATTCCTTCCATTAGACTGAGCTCCCTGACAGCCAGGACTGTTTGGGACCTTCCTTTGTATTAAGCACTTAGTAGGTGCTTAATAAATGTTGTTGACTTGACTTGCCTGAGAGTTCAGAGGGATCCTAGTGCATGTGGAAAATAATGTGGAGAATATTAAAAAGGGCAGAAAAAAGATATGAGATGCAGCCTTGCTTCCTTTTTGTTGTTGTTGTTGTTGTTGAAGGACTAAGATATAGAATTATGACATCTTGAAATGAAAGGGGTCCTAGTCCAATCTCATATCTAAATGCAGGGATCTGCCTGATGGCTGGCCCCCTAACATCTTTGCAAACCCACAGGAACAGAATACTTACTACTTGCCAAAGCAAATAATTCCACTGTTAGCTCAAACTGTTCTTATGTTGAAGACTTTCTGGGCCACCTCCCAAACTTGGCACTCAAGGATTTGCAGGGTCTCCATGAGAGTGACCACTCTCAGCGGTTCTTGGGGGTCCATCTGTACTCAGCAAATTATCAGCACTAGACAGCGAACATTTTATTAATAGTCAGCTAGCACAAAGCAAAGGCATTATTAAAATGGCTTGTGAAGAATGGGGATACAAGAGGAATAAAGACTATACAGTGCCCAGAATGTGCCAGGGAATGTGCTAAAACTTCATTTACTGTATCTCATCTGTAAAATGAGACACCCAGTGGATTTCTGAGTTTTAATTTAGCTTTAAGTTCTAGGACAGGGCAGCTAGGAAGTGAATTGGATAGAGGCCTGGGACCAGAATCAGGAAGACTGGAGTTCCAATCCCAATAGCCCATTAATAACCACAAATGGATGCCCTCATAAACCTGAAGGGCATTCTCCCACACGTGCGCAGTGTCCGTGGAAGGGTGGGACCAGATTAGGAGTACAGTGATAGAAAGTATGTGCAGGGGGTTGTCAAAGTGACACCCTCCCGTCTTCCCTCTTCTTATGGAGAACTTGGAGAGTGCTTACTCTCTGGGTTCCGTGTCCACGCTCCATGGTTGCTCAGCCGGGATCCCCGGTCCGCTCCCATGTTCTAATTGTAAGTCATGTTCAACTCTTTGAACCTTTTTGTGGGGGTTTCTTGGCAGAGACACTGGAGCGGTTTGCCCTTTCCTTCCCCAGCTCATTTTACTGCTGCTGTTTAGTCATTTTCAGTCTTTGTGACTCTGTGTGGGGGTTTCTTGGCAAAACTCCTTTGCCACTTCTTTCTCCAGTTCTTTTTGCAGACGAGGAAAGGGAGGCCCACTTGCTCAGGGTTGGGCAGATGAGGTGTCTAGGGCCAGTGTTGACTCCTGACTCCACTGTACCACCTCGCTCCCGGCGGGGCTTTATAATTCCCCCTGGAATCCATAGCTGGCTCTCTCCTCTGCGGCGCTCCTTGAAACTGCTTCCCTCCTCGAGCCGTTGCCTCTCGGTACCTGGGACTGACTGCAGAGTCTGTCTCTGCTCCCTCAGCTCGGCTCAAACTGGCTGGGACCGCTGAACTGGTGCCTCCCCCTGGGTGGTGAGGTACGGGCGTTAGATGCTATGGCGAAGGGGGAAACGTCTCCTTTTCCTCTCCCTTCTCTTCCATTGCCGCCCTCTGGCCTAGGGTCTGGGTCACACTCCTTCAAGATGCTTCCCAACCTGGGTGCCTGAACTCACCGGAACTAATTTATTAGAATCTTTCGGAAGTGTCCTTTAAAAGACGCTCTGGGGAACGGCCAGTCTTTCCCAGCCAGTGATGTTTCTAATTCAATTAAGGAGCTATGTAAAGGAAACATTCGTGTCTTTCCAGTTCGTTTAACATTTTTATTATCTGCTCCTTTGTTTTGTGTGATTACATTCTGGTCTGGGGAGTGAGGGAGAGCTGTTAATTGAAGGCTGTTGTTCTTCCTTTTGAAGAGGACCAGTAACAATGCTGAGTGATGTCTTGAGTCCGTTGTGAAATGGACTTAAGTGAGGCAGAGTTGCACAAAGTTGTCAGCCTCACTTTCTCTTTCAGAGTCATCCAAGTCCAATGGAAACAAAAGCCGGGAAGGCTGGTGATGGCCTGGAATATCACCGCGATGTCTTGTATATCTGACCAGACTCTTAAACGGCACCTGCTTCAGTCACCTTCAAGGCCCTTGGAACAAACTGTTCTCACCTGCTCATTCTGCTGGGGTGAATCTTCCCTTGCTTGGGGTACACACTCCCCTTTCTCCAGCACCACCACCCCGGCTAAGCCTATGTGCTGAGACTACTGGGGTGAGGCTGCTGTGTGTGGTACAGCCACAGGGAAGAGGTGGGGGACAAATGGACATCAAAAGTGGATGAGCAGCCCTGAAAAGGGCTTAGCAAGCCCTCCTTCCAGAAGTGCTGGTTCTCCCTGAACACCCCACACACCCCTGATTAAAGGCTACATTTACATGAACCAAACCCAAATCTCCCTCCCTGTAGTCTCTCCACCCTCATCCCCCACTCTCAGCACTAATTTTGCCCTCAGAACCACGTGAAACAAGGCTATTTCCTCTTTTCTGAGAACCAAGAATCTTCCACTCCTCAGAGCTGGCCTCTGGTAGTCCTGAGATTTATTACAGGACAGGGATTTATTCTTCTGGTAAGAATGAAAAAATTCTCTATGATGAGGAAATAGGAACCAGATATTGCATCCCCTGTCGTCTGGAAGATGGATTCCATTTGCCCTTCATTTCAGAGAATTACAGAGGTGAGATGGGGTGGAAGAGAATTCTTTTTTCTAAACCCCTCTTCCTAGGCTTCTGTGACCTTGGAAGTCATTTACCTTCTCAAGTTCTCAGTTTCCTCATCTGTAAAATGAGGCACCTAGATGATCTCTGAGGTTTAATCTAGCTTTAAGTCCTATGATAATGCAGCTAGGAGGTGAAATGGATAAAGGACTGGGACTAGATCAGGAAGATTACAGTTCTAATTCTAGCCTCAGACACTTCCTAGCTATGTGACCCTGAGCAAGTCTCTTAATCCTGTTTGCCTCAGTTTCCTCATCTGTAAAAGTGAGCTGGAGAAGGAAATGACAAACCACTCCAGTATCTCTGCCAATAAAACCCCAAATGGGGTTCTGAAGAGTTAGACAAAAATCTTTGATACCGCCCTATCCCTTCATTTTCTTTTCCTGTCTCTATGAGCTTTCCATTCTCTAACTAAGGTATGTATGACCATGGGCTTTCTAAGACTTTTGCCAGCCTCTGGCAGGCCAATCAATCAATTAATAAACATTTAATAAATTCCTACTATATGCCATGCGCTACAATAAGATATTGGAATACAAAGGTAAATCAATGTATTTGTATAACCTATTTCAGATTGCTTGCTATCTTGGGAAGGGTGGAGGTAAGGAAAGGAGGAAGAAAAAAAATTTGGAACACAAAATTTTACAAAAATGAATGTTGAAAATCATCTTTACAGGTAATTTGGAAAAACCAAATACTACTGAAATTTTAAAAAAAGATAAATCAGAAGAGTTCTTGCTCTCAGGGAATTTATATTCTAATGGAAAAGAAAATGTATTCATATATAAGTATATACAAAATTAGTAAAAAGCAGCCTTCTGAGAGAAGCTACTAGTAACTGAGGAGGATCAGGAAAGACCTCATGAAGAAGGTAATATTTGAACTGAGTTTTGAAGAAAACCAGGAATTCTAAGAAGTGGAGGTAAGGAGGGAATACGCGAAGTATAGTCACTGCAAAGGCAGAGATAAGAGAGGGAAATGTGTAAGAGAGAAGGTTAGTGTATCATATGGACCACTCTAGGGACTACCACCACTCCATGGACCAAAGTGTGTGGGGGATTGTAATGTGTAATAAGGTTGGAAAAGTAGGTTAGGACCAAAGAAGGGATTTTTGAATATAGTTCTAGTCACTAACAGACCTAGGGCTCTTTGGCCCATCCTGTCAAAGTATAGAAAACATTACAAAGGGGTTGGCCATCGGGGGATTAGTATTTTGAGCCATAGTTACTATCAGATAATAACTCCTGTTTCTTAATAATTTTAAGGTTTATAAAACACTTTCCTTATATAATGGGCCAGTGAGGGCCCAATCTTTGGGACATTCTCAGATTTTCTCTTTATAGTGGGTTATATAAGCACATACAGATATCTTTTGTCTGGCTGTAATCCAATCCAGGAGGATTGGTGAATCAGCATGGGGTACCACACTTAAAGGAATCCAGTGACATAGATAGGACATGTGTTATTATCTTCCTTTTGTAGATAAGGAGCTCAGGAAGAAAAGAATCATACAGATAATAAATGACAGTACCTGGATCTGAACTCAAGTTTTCGGCTTACCCTGTTCACTACTTTATGCTGCCTCTGCTTTGTGGAAGCTGATCTACTAAAGTGGGATGTAGAGGAGGGAGTTGGGAATCCTTTTTGGTGAAGGGACCCATACCACCAACAGCATGGATTTTTGGAAGGTGAAAGTCTATGAAGGTAAAGAGTGCTATGAAACCAAAGAAAATAAGGGCCCCCATCAATAAATAGTGCCGAGATCATCACAGATTTTGAGCTGGAAGTCCCAGTTTTCAGTGCTTCATTTTACAGAGGCCTGAAGAGACAAAACAACTTGTCTAAATTCCCATAGGGTGGTACAATGGTTTGTACACTGGGCCTGGAGTCAGAGAGATCTGAGTTCAAATATGGTGTCAATTATTTACTAACTTGATGACCTTGCACAAGTCTCTTAACCTGGTGTGCCTCAGTTTCTTCATATGTAAAATAAGCTGAAAAAGGAAATAACAAACTGCTCTACTACCTTTGCCAAGAAAACCCCAATGAGATCATGCAGAGTCCAACGATAATAAATATGTGGATATTTTTATCCACACTGAGAAATTCCAGGATGAACCAACAGTAGGGAGGCATGATTTTGAAGCCCAGAAAGTTGGGAATGGGACTAAATGGGGAATTATAAATTCATTAGAGAAGTGTGAATAAAGTACCATATGAGTTCTTGAGGAGAAAGGTCATTTCTCAGCAGGGGAATTAGAAAAGCCTTCCCAGAGGTAGCATTTTCATTGTAATGAGAATCATCTGGGGTCATAATGAGAGATACAAGAAGTTTAGGTAGAGAATTCGTGGAATCATTGATTTAGAGCTGGAAATGACTTTAGAAGCCATCTAATCAATTAACACCTATCTGCTATGCATGCAAAGAAAAAAAAAGACAATCCCTGTCCTCAAGGGGCTTACAATCTAATGGGAAAAGACAGCACAAAGGAAGCTGAAAATGTGGAGAAGATGCAGAGTTCTCCCATGCTGGGGACATAGGGTTCCAGGAATTCAAACCAAGCAAAGCAGTTGGTGGGAAATGAAGAGTTACTGGGAACATTCTCTCTAAAAGGAGGCTTTGAGAGGAGATTATTGCTTCCTCCTCCAGCCCTCTAATCAGAGCAGAGAGGCAACTGAGGGTGATGATGCAGCATAGGATATTAAAGCTGATCAATCTTCCTGAGTATGAGATTTCAGGCGATAAGCTTATCCTGGGGGGAGCACAATCTTGAAATCAAGCAGAGTAGCTGATGGGAAATGAAATGCAATTTCTTCATTTTACAGATGAGGAAACTGAAGCTCAAAGAGATTACAAATGACTTGCTCATAGTCACACAGTAAGTATCAGAAGCAATATTTGAACTGAGGTCTTACTAAATCCAGGCCAGTACTTTAACCACCATACCACACTGCTTCCCAAGGATACTGCTGTCCTGGAGGGAAGAGATTAGCCAGAGTCTAGGGGAGAGGATGTCAAACTTATTGGAGTATTTTTTTTTAACTTTTTTGGAGGCAATTGGGATTAAGTTAATTTGCCCAGGATCACACAGCTAGCAAGGTCCTCCTGACTTCAGGGCTGGTGCTCTATCCACTTTGCTACCTAGCTGTCCCTGAGGGGAGTATTTCTAATTTTCTTTCTAGGTACATACATCCCTCTGCTACAATTAGGTGACTTCCCTGTCAACCTTGGGTTGAGGATCATATGCCTGTCAGCTGGCAATGCAGTATGATGGGAAGAGACCTTGAGTGGATGCCAGGAGGTTTGAGTTCTCCTGGTCCCATCTCTATTACTGGTCCATTCCATCACCCTCCATGACTTTGCATAAGTCACCTAACTCCTCAAACAAAACAGGACATTAGAAGGGGAGATCATCTAACAGCCCTCTCATAAGGCAGAGGAGAAAAAATTTTTTTTAATTTTTAATTTTTTAATTTTATTTGCATAACATATGTGTGGGTAATTCTTCAACATTAACCTTTACATAGCTTTCTGTTACAAATTTTTCCCCCCAACTCCCCACCCCTCTCCTAGATGGCAGGATATCGACTACATGTTAATTGTGTTAAAATACTTGGCAAATCCAATATATGTATACATATTTCCACACTTATCATTGTTGTACAAGAAAAATCTTATCTACACAAAAGATATATCAGATAAAGGAAACACAATGTAAGCAAACATCGATCAAGAGTATGAGAATGTTATGTTGTGGTCCACATTTCATATCCCTCTCTCTGGGTGTATATGGTCTTCTTCAGTGAACAATTGGAAGTGGTTTGAAACATTTCACTGTTGAAGAGAGCCATGTCCATCAGAATTGATCATCATGTAATATTGTTGTTGCCGTGTATAATGATCTCCTGGTTCTGCTCATTTCACTCAGCATCAGTTCATGCAAGTCTCTCCAGGCCTCTCTGAAATCGTCCTGCTGGTCATTTCTTACAGAGCAATAATATTCCATAATATTCATATACCATAATTTATTCAGCCATTCTCCAATTGAAGGGCATCCATTCAGTTTCCAGTTTCTAGCCACTACAAAAAGGGCTGCCACAAACATTCTTGCACATGTGGGGCCTTTTCCTTCCTTTATGATTTCTTTGGGATATAAGCCCAATAGAAATGCTGCTGGGTCAAAGGGTATGCACAGTTTGATAACTTTTTGAGCATAGCTCCAAATTGCTCTCCAGAATGGCTGTATCCGTTCACAGCTCCACCAACAATGTATTAGTGTCCCAGCCCTCCCACATCCCCTCCAACATTCATCATTAACTTTTCCTGTCATTTTAGCCAATCTGACAGGTGTGTAGTGGTACCTCAGGGTTGTCAGAGGAGAAAAATTAAAGGCAAAAAAGGGAGGTGATGGCCAAACTCAGCTGCTCAGGACGCAGGCAATTGCTGGCACAGTGGATAGCGCACTTAGCTTGGAGTCAGGATGATATGAATTCAAATCCAATCTCAGACTTTTATAAGATGAATGACTCTGGAAGTCACTTCATCTCTGTTTGCCTCACTTTCCTCAACTATAAAATGGGCATAATAATCGCACCTAGCTCCCAGGCTGTTTGTGAGCATCAAATTAAATCATAATTGTAAAAAAGCGTGGAACATAGAAGGCACTCTTAAAAAAGTCACAGAATCAGTGTGAGGCTCTCTCAAACCTGGAGCAGGATATGAAATCTGAAATTAAGTTTAAAAAATAGATTCTCAGACTCAGAGGGACCTTGGAGGACATCCAATATAATTCTCTCATTTTGTAGATGAAGAAGCTAACTGAAGTACAGAGAAAGGAAGCCATTTGCCTAAAATCACATAGCCTCCTAGTTTAGGGAGACCAAAATTTCCTGACTGTTGGGCTGGAGCATTGTAGATACACTTAGACCTGCCAGGATCCTGCTTCTGCCATTTATTAACAATCTGCCATTTGTAGAGTACCTTTAAGGCTTCTAAAGTGTTTTACGTACATTTGATCTCACAGTGCCTGTTATTATCTTCATTTTACAGATGATAAACTGAGGCAGAGAGAAGTTTAGTGACTTTTTACAGTATCCTACAGCTATAGCATATGAGGGGCAGGATTAAAAATTCAGATCTTCCTAACTCCAAACCCAGGATTCCATTTATTATACCACACTGCCTCAAGGTGACAAATAAGCAAATCATTTTTATCTCTCAGCCCACAGTTTCCTTATCTATAAAATGGAAGAGGAAGGAGAGCTGTGGTAGTGGAAAGAAGTTTAGACTAAAAGCTCTTTAAGACTTTAAGTTTAAGACTAAATGATCTGCTCTGAATTCGTGCTGTTTAATGTTCCTTCTGTGAGTCTGGGTTTCTTGGAAAAATTTCCAAAGGGAAAGTTACCAGCTGCTCATGGAGAGGCGAAAGGATGCACAATGACCTCTCTCTCCAGGGCATACTATCAAGCAAAGCCACCTTTCACTTAACCCTCCCTCTCTGGCAGGGCAGCCAGCAGCCTGTCCTGAAACAGAAATGCCTAAGGGTCTACATCACTCTTTCCATCCCAAAGAGCCAAGGCTGCCGTCATGGGACTGCCAGGGTCCACTGTGCTCAGAGACAGAAAGGAGTTGAGCTGAGGATACTGAGATGTGGCTGTCTCCCTTCTCCAGGGCCCTTCTGCTCAGGCAGACTAAAGTTGTGAGGGGAAGAGGCAAAGGTCAGTGACTAAAGACCAGCTGACCAGGGGCAGAGGACAATCCTGGCAACTGGAATCCTGTTACTTATACAATTGTAGGTTCTAGAGCCAAAAGGTTCTAGAGCCATTCAAACCAACCTCATTTTGCAGACATCTGGAAGTGGAAGTAATCCCCCAAATCTAGTCAAATCAAAAAGCATTTATTAAATAATTACTATGTGCAAAGCACTAAGCTTAATGCCGGGGAACTTGGTAGCACAATGGATAGAATGCTGGGCTTGGAATGAGGAAGACTCATCTTCCCAGGTTCAAATCTGCCTTCAGACACCAGCTGTGAGTCACTTAGCAGGCTACTTAACCCTGTTTAGTTTCCTCATCTGAAAAATGAGAAAGAAGTGGGACATACGCTATAACATGTATTGTTGTACTTCTTATTGCCCCCATTAGAATGTGAGTTCCTAATAAGTTTGTTGCATTCTTTGTGCTTTTATCCCCAGCACTTAGCATTCAATTTCAATCATTTTTTCATAGCTAGATGGGACAATGGCTAAAGCTTTGGACCTAGACTTAGGAAGATCTGAGTTAAAACCTGGCTTCATATCCTAACTGTAATACTAGGCAAGTTGTTCCTTACCTTCTGCCTGCCTCAGTTTCCTCAGCTATAAAACAGAGAGAATAATATCTATTATTACTCAGATATAAGAGTTGTTTTGAGGGGAAATGATATAATATCCATAAAAATGCATTTGAAACCTTGAAGTGCTATATAAAAGCTAGTTATTATTATTATTATTGGTAAAGAGAGTGTGTTCTAGGTATGGAGCATGGTCATTGCAAAGCATGGAGGTGGTCATATATGAAGAGTAGAGAGGGCTAGTTTGATTGGATCAAAGAGTGTGAGAAAAGGAATAATGTTCACCAAGGCTAAAAAGATGGGGCTAGGTTATGTAAGAATTTAAAAGTTAAACAGAGGGACCTGATATTTTATCTTAGTGGCACAGATCAAAAGTAGGAAAGTTGGGATATGAACCAAGCCTTTAAATTCCAAAATCATCATTCTTTCTCCATGGAAAGTAGAAATCTGTTCTATGTTGTCAGTTTCTGGGACTGTCCATGGGAAGAAAGCATTCATGAGCCTAAAGACTTAAAAAATTTGGCAGATTGCTTTGTTGACATTAGAAAAGCCAGCCCAAAAGCTGTGCTCCTCACAGGGCAACTGCCTCTCCCAAGAGGCTGGTCATCTGCCTTCCCTGATTAACCTGGGAGTAAAGGCCTAAGGAACCACTTTATGAGCTGATGTCTTGTTTAATGGATCCAGCCAAAAGGAGCCTTCATCAGGGAACCTCGCTGCAGGAACTGCTCAGGTCAGAAGGTGGGATCAAGTCACTTTATCTGTTCCCTGGCTCTGAGACAATGATTTTCTTCCTTTTCTTCACACAAGACAGTTCCTCTATCCCCCCTTTTCTCTGTGTGTCATATCAGCTCTCCGGTTCTCAGTTTCCTCCTTTGTAGTAGGAGAGGTTTTCTAGGTGATCTCCAAGGACCCATCCGGCTACTCTTTTATTTGAGATGCTAGGAGACTTGTGTCACCTCATGCCTGGAATGCACTTCCTACTTACCTCCATCTCTCAGAGCCCCTAGTTTGAGTTTCTGCTCAAATACCACTTTCTACATGAAATTTTTCCTGATTCCCACAGCTACTAGTGCTTCTCCACCAAAATTACCTTGTTTTTACGGCGTATGTATTTTGTATACATCTATACAAGGCATTCCCAAAGCAATAAAAGTTTATGAAAACTTAAAACTGCACTAAAACTTTTGATACTATACATATACATATCTATCTCTATATCTATCTATAGATATCTATATGTATAGATATGTTTATAATATGCATACACATGCATATTATATGTGTATATATGTGGGTATGTATATATTTACATCTCTACACACACATATATATTGTCTTCTTCCATATAATATAAACTCCTTAAAAACAGGCACTAGTTTATTATTGTTTTTTATCTCTAACCTGGCACATAGTAGGTACTTAATACATGCCTGCTGATAGATCAAATGATTACTGGAAAATTTTTTTATTATTCTTTACATGTATCTTATATCCCATAATGAAACTGTGAGCTCATTGAGAGAAGCATCCACGCAAATATTTTCTAGGAGGCAGCTTGGATTCCTAACCTGGGTTCTGTGAATTTGTTTTTTAATAATCTGTTAACTATATTTCACTATAGTTGGTTTCCTTTGTAATTTTTTTTCTATTTTTTCATGTCTCTTAAAACAATGATCTAAGGAGTCCTCAAGCTTCACCGGATTGCCAAAGATTAGTCATTCAGTTTATTTTCATTTAATTCATTATTGAATTGAAATTTATTAAGTTTATTATCAATTTATTAAGAATCTTCTATGTAGCAAGCACTAAATATTTGGAGATATAAAGAAAGGTAACAGACATGCTGTTCTCAAGGAGATAGAAGTCTATTGGAAGAGACAAAATGCAGACAACTATGTACAAACAAGCTAGTTTTGTTTTTTAGTATTCAGTCATTCTGTCTCTTTGAGGTAGTAATTTGCAGTAAGATTGAAGAGGCAGGCTAGAACCAAGTTATGAAGAATTTTAGATGGCAAACAGAAGAATTTGTATCTCATTGTAGAGGTGAAAGGGCACTATTCAAGTTTATTAAGTAGGGGAGAGATGTGGTCAGACCTGTGTTTTAGAGACATCATTTTGGTATCTGAGTGGATGATGGTTTAGAGAGGGAAGAAAATTGAGGCAGGAGGACCAAATAATAGGCTATTATTGCAGGTGAAAGGTGATAGTGACCTGACCAGGAAATTGGTTGTGTGAGTAGAGAGAAAGGAATGAATAGGAAAGATATTGTAGAAACATAAATGCTAAGGTTTGGTGAGTGGCTAGATATATATGAGATGACCAAAAATGGGGAATTGAAGATGACTTTCAGATTTTAAACCTCAAGAACTGGGAGGATGATGGTACTCTCCATGGTAATAGGAATGTTTGGAAGAGGAGTGAGTTTGAAATGAAAGGTGAATTTTATTTTGGAGTATTGGGGTTTGAGATCTCTTTAGTAAATCCAGCTGGAAATGGGTAGTGAGTGGGATACAAGATAGAGTTCTAATAAATCCTTCCCCATTGCCTCACCATGATCTGAAGGTGACTGGGGATTCTCAAAAGCTTTGTCAGCAGAGCCCAAATTCTTACAGGTCTTTTTAAGTTAGAAAATTTTCAAGTAGAAACTTGAGGCAGCAAGATAGGCTGTACATGGATGAGTGACTGACTTAGTTTGTCACAGCCAGTTTTTTCATCTATCAAATGGGAATGATGCTAATAACACTTTCACTACCTATCTTATGATTTGTTGTGTGGAAGCTCCTTTCCAAACTTCAAAGAATCACATATCTATAAGTTAGTCCCCTGCTTGGGTTTTAAAGGGCCTCTTGATGGGTTCTGTTTCATATTTCAGGTAGGGTTTGGACCAGATGAACCTCTAAGGTGTTTTCCACTTCTGAAGCTGCACAATTCTGTTTCTTTAATTGAATTGAACATTCTTTGGGGCAAGGGCTACTCTTATGGTGTGTGTGTGTGTGTGTGTGTGTATGTGTGTGTGTTTAAACACATCTGTAATGTTTTGCAGATGTAAACCTTATATAAATGAAATGTAAATCTCTTACAGATGTAATCTTTACCATTGGAGAAGGGAATGGAAAACCACTCCTGTAAGTTTTCCAGGAAAACTCCATGGACAGTATGGTCCACGTGGTCACAAAGAATCAGACACAACTGAAGAAATCTTTTAAAAGTTTTTTTTTAACTTAAAAACACTGATAAAATGAGCATTTTCATATACAAAGTAGAACAGAATTAAAGAGTCTACATGAAACTGCAATCATCTATCATTTGCTTTTCCTTTTCAGTATATAATAAATTCAATGTGTCTTTCAAAGTTGTCCTACATGTGTGTCTGTATTTCCTTCTGGCTTCCCTTCTGTATGTTTAGGAAAATGATTCCATGGTTCATTTTCCTCCTTTCCTTCCTTTCCTTCCTTCCTTCCTTCCTTCCTTCCTTCCTTCCTTCCTTCCTTCCTTTCTTCCTTCCTTCCTTCCTTTCTTTCACTTTCTTTCTTTCTTTCCTTCCTTCCTCCCTTTTTTCTTTCTTCCTCTCTCCCACTTTCTTTCTTTCCTTCCTTCCTTCCTTCCTTCCTTCCTTCCTTCCTTCCTTTCTTTCTTTCTTTCTTTCTTTCTTTCTTTCTTTCTTTCTTTCTT
>JAJPUD010005396.1:45296-58549 GCA_023553655.1 Myrmecobius fasciatus
TCTTTCTTTCTTTCTTTCTTTCTTTCTTTCTTTCTTTCTTTCTTTCTCTCTCTCTTCCTCTCTCTCTCTTCCTCTCTTCCTCTTTCCCTTCCTTCCTTTCTTTCACCTTCTTTCATTCTTTCTTTCTCTTCCTTCCTTCCTTCCTTTCTTTCACCTTCTTTCTTTCTTTCTCTTCCTTCCTTCCTTCCTTACCTTTTTTATTTTTCTTTCTTTCTCTTTCTCTCTCTCTCTTTCTCTCTTCCTCTCTCTTCCTTCCTTCCTCCTTCCCTTCCTTCCTCCCTCCCTCCTTTCCTTCCTTCCTTCTTTCCTTCCTCCCTTCCTTTCTTTCCTCTCTTCCTTTCTTTCTTTCCTTCCTTCCTTCCTCCCTTTTTTCTTTCTTCCTCCCTCCCTCCCTCTCCTTCTCCTTTTCTCTCTCTCCCTCTCTCTCTTTCTCCCTTGAAATATTAAAGTACAAGGTGAGTGAGCACTCTGTGGCAAATTTTTCATATTGGGTTTATATGCGTATATATATATATGTGTGTGTGTGTATATATACATATATGTATATTTATGACCTAGATTTCCCCCTCTATCCCTTCCCATTCCAGATAATCATCTCTTGTAACAAATAATGTTTTTTTAATAAAGCTTTTTATTTACAAAACATATGAGTGATTTTTCTACATTGACCTTTGCAAAAAACTTTTTTTTCCCAAGCTTTTCCCCTCCTTCCCCCCACCCCCACCCCTAGATGACAGGTAATCTAATACATGCTAAATAGGATAAATTATATGACAAATACAATACATGTATACATATCTATACAGTTATCTTACTGCACAAGAAACATCAGATCTAGAAAGAGAAGAAGAAAAAACAACCTAAAAAGGAAAACAAAATGCATGGAGATATTCACAGAAAGTGTTAAAATGCTGTGTTGTGGTTCACACTCAGTTCCCACAGGCCTCTCTCTGGATGTATATGACTATCTTCATCGCTGAACAATAGGAACTGGTTTGAATCACATCATTGTTGAAGAGAACCATGTCCACCAGAATTGATCATCGTAGTCTTGCTGCTGTGTATAATGTTCTCCTGGTTCTGCTGATTTCACTCAGCATCAGTTCATGCAAGTCTCTCCAGGCCTCTCTGAAATCCTCCTGTTGGTCATTTCTTACAGAACAATAATATTCCATAACATTCATATACCATAATTTATTCAGCCATTCTCCAATTGATGGGCATCCTTTCAATTTCCAGATTCTTGCCACTACAAAAAGGGCTGCCACAAACATTTTTGCACATGTGGGTCCCTTTCCCTCCTTTAAAATCTCTTTGGCATATAGGCCCAGTAGAAACACTGCTGGGTCAAATGGTATGCACAGTTTGATAACTTTTTGAGCATAGTTCCAGATTGCTCCAACAAATAATGTTTTTGAAAGGGAAAGAAAGAACATTATGTAAAACTAATCAATACATCAAAAATGAAGTTATATGTAATGTTTTACAACCATGGATCTTTAATCTCTGCAAAGGAGAAGTATTTTCTCCTATCTCTTCTTTGGGGACAAGCTTTTTATTTATAATTTCACAGAAGTTTTGATTGTTTTATGATTATTCTTTCCATTTACATTGTTGTAATCATGGTATATATTGTTTTTCTGACTCTGATTACTTTGTATCAGTTCATGTAAGTGTTTCTATGATTTATTATTATTATATTTGTCATTCTCATTGTTTCTCATAGAACAATAGTATCCCATTATTTATGTATATGTCTGTATATATGTATATGATTAGACAAATTGAGGCATATATATGTGGTTAAATAAATTGTGATATATGTGTGTATACATATACAAATATATCCTGGACCTTCAAAATGGATTTATATAACATATATATATATATTTATATAATCTATGTTTCCTTCTGTATCCCTTTTTTTTCTAGGCAATCATCTGTTATAACAAAATTTTTAAAAGATTAAAAGAATTTTTTTGTAGTAAAATTTATCAATACATTGAAAAAAAGATATTATATATAATGTTCTGCAATCATGGACTTCCCATGGGACATTATTTGATTTCTGAAATATTTCATTTTACATGTGCTGCTGTACCTGGTTTCAAGCTCACAGAATAAAATGCCCCTGTATTAGGTACCCCCTGATGTTCTCCCCTCTCTTACTTTCCTCCTTTCTAAAGGAGGCTTTAGATTGTAATCTCCTTAAGAGCAAGGATTATCTTTATTAATTGTATCTCCAAAGTTTAGCACAGTGCTTGGCACATGGTAGGCATTTAATAAATATTTATTAGATTGGATTGAATATGTGTGTCTCTGTGTATATGTATACATCACAATTTGTTTAGCCATTCCCTAATCAATGAACACCTACTTCGTTTCTAGCTTTTTGCAACCACAAAAAGTGTTGTTATAAATATATTGATGCATGTAGAGCCCTTTTTTTGTGGGGTCAGTGACCTTATTGGGATATATGCCTACCAGTGAAAACTCTGAGTTAAGGGATGTGAATATTTTAGTCACTTTATTTGCATAATTCCAATGGATAGACTAAGTCACAGCTCCACCAACAATATATCAATGTGCTGTGACAAACTTATCAGAGGACATGGATCAGTTATGATCAAGACAGTCTCCATTTATGAAGAGAATACTCAAATTGATTAGATCCCAGATCCATTAGAATATTGGAGTCCATAAATTTTTGCTATTTCTTGACTCAACCCAATAAACAAACATGTGTCTACTGACAAATGTAGTGGTTCCCACATCACTTTCATATACATGATCCTTTTGGACATTCTTTTCTGATTATATAATATGGATTTGTGCTGCTATAAAATCTTAGAATTATAGATCTAGAGATGGAAAGGACTTTAGAGATCATCTAAGCCAACTCTCTCATCTTGCAGATACAGAAATACAGAGAAAGTAAGTTACTTGCCCAAGGTCACACAGGTAACCTCAGAGACAGGATTTGAATTTTGGTTCTCTCATGGTTGTTTTTAATTAAGTAGTCATAGTGGACATGTACATTATTCTTTTGCATTGCTCTCTTCCTCCTTTTATTTCTTTGTATTTTTCATATTTATTATTTCTTATAATGAAATAATTTTCTGTCATATTAATATATATCCTATCTGCTCAGCCATTCCTCATCATTGCCATTCAGTTTGAATTCAATTTTTTGCTAGTTTCAACAGCAGAACCAGGACTATTTCTGGCTTTGTATTTCCTTTGCTTTATCTAGAAAACAGACCTACTCTGTGCTCCAGTGAGTAAGAAGTAATCCCTGTCCTTAAAGAGCTTATGATCTAGTAGGAGAAGCTGGGTGTACACAAGAGGCAAGTTGATGCAGTTGAAAGAATACTGCACTTGGAATTAATTGTAGTATTTAAAGCCACTCACTTACTGCCTGTGTGAACTTGTAGTAACCACTCTGGGTCTCATTTCCTCATCTGTATAATGAGAGATCTGGTCCAGCTCATCTGCAAGGTCCATGACTGTATGGTCCCAAGAGAGTAGAAAATAATTAGTAATACCAGGCAGTGTAGGTCAGTGCCGACTCACTGCAGCAGAAGGTCAATGCTATAAAAGGTCAGGGAAAAGAGATCTGTCAACTGTGGTAATCTAGGAAGGCTTTCTGGGGTCTCTAGGAATGATCCAAGGCTGGCGAAACAGAGAAGGGAGCTGATTCTCAGGCAGGGGAAACAGTGTGACCACCAAAGTGGAGGCAAGAATGATAGATAGATGTACTGGGACGGAGAGGAGGTCAGTCTGATTAATCAGTAAGTCAACAAGCATTTATTAATCATCTACTGTATACCAGACACTGTGCTAAGTTTGGAGATACAAAGAAATGCAAAAGACAGTCTCTGCTTTTAAGTAACTCAGTATACTGGGGGAAAGGTCAATGTAGGGAGGAAAAGCAGATAGTCACATTTCTGTTCCAAATGCCCCCAAGAGCATCGAGATAGTTTATATGACTTGGAAGAAAAAAAAATTCCTTCTAGTTTAGATTGGGATCCCAGCTCAAACAAATAGCTCTTCCAAATTCCTTAGTGAAATAGAAAGATCAGTTCTTTGAAGCCATAATCCATGCTCATAGGGTTGTTTATGGGGACCATATCTTGACATTGTCCATATGATATCAAGGCAGCCAGATGAAAAAGTAGAAAAAAAAAGAAAAGGATCAGACAGTTGTCTGATTTGATTTCTATAAAGCAATAAACATTTTGATATTTGGAATCTGCTTAGGAAAATCTGGATGTTTGGAATTGGGCAATGGGTATTAAAATACCTGCATAGAAACTGAAATTTCCCATTTTTCCATCCAGGCTTTTTTTTTTGGAGGAGGGAGTAGAGTGGGCTTTGTAGACATTATAGAGTCAAAAATTTTTTTTAATTCAACATTATTTTATTTTTCCAATTAGATGTAAAGATAGCTTTCAACATTCATTTCTGTAAGATTGTGAGTTCCAAATTTTCTTTTCTTTCTCCTTCCCCCACAGAAAGCATTCTGATATGGGGTGTACATATAGAATCATTTTAAACATATTTCCATATTAGTCATGTTGTGAAAGAAAAAATCAGAAAAAAGGGAAAAATCACAAGAAAGGAAAAGCAAACAAAAAAAATTGAAAATAGTATGCTTTGATATGCATTGTCTCCATAGTTCTCTCTCTGAATGCAAATGGCATTTTCCAGCTCAAGTCTATTGGAATTGTCTTGGATCAATGTAATGCTGAGAAGAGCCAAGTTTGTCATAGTTAATTTAATTTAATTTTTTATCATAAATGCTTCAGAATAGTCTTGGATCATTTTATTGCTGAGAATAACAAAGTAATCTGGAACTGATCATCCCATAACATTGTTATTGCTTTGTAAACTGTATATTTTACTTTGCTTGATTTTATGGAGGACTTTTCAGGTTTTTCTGAGAGCATCCTGTTCATCATTTCCTATAGACCAATAATATTCCATTATTTTCATATATCATAACTTATTCAACCATTTCCCAATTGATGTTTTGCCTGCTACAAACATTTTTGCACATGTAGGTCCTTTTCCCTCTTTTAAGATTTGTAGAATCAAATCTTTAGTTTGTTTAAATATGTATGTATATTTAATGTATACAAATTTACCTTTCTCTCTTCTCTCTCCTTCCATAATGAAAGAAGAACATAACCCTGGTTACAAATATGTATAATGAAGCAAATACATTTCCTTACTGGCCATTTCTAAAAAAATATGTTTCCCTCTGTATTCTGAATTCTTTATCAGCAAATATTTCTGAATTCTTTATCTATTAGCAGTAGTTTCTGAACTCTTTATCTATCAGCACCATGTTTCATGGACAGCAAGGTGGTATAGTAGATAGAGTGTCGGGATTAAAGTCATCTTGAGTTCAAATCTGGCTTCAGATACTTAATAGACATGTGATCCTGGGTAAATCACTTAACCATGTTTGCCTCAGTTTCCTCATCTGTAAAATGAGTTGGAGAAGAAAATGACAAACCACTCCAGTATCTTTGACAAGAAAACCTCAAATGGGCTCACAAAGAGTTTAATATGACTGAAGTGAGTGAACAACAAAATCTCACATGTACCTTTACTGCTACTCTGGGTGGCAGTAGAGTAAGGGTTTTTATCCCTGAATAGCAACAAATGCATGTTTCATTAATTATCCTCTGGAATTGTGATGGATGATTATATTGACCATAATTCCTAATTCTTTCAAAGTTTGTCTTTACCCTGTTGTTATTAGCATACAAATTGTTTTCCTGATTCTGTTTACTTTACTCTGAAGAATCAAATTCTAATTGATTACAATGCTGACAGACTGGGATTTGGGGGACTCTGGTTAATTTAACATTCTGGCTACCGAGGAAGCATCTGAAACTTCATTTAAATTCTCTCCTTTGTGAAAATCTTTCCATAATTCCTGAGATTACTTCCCTGATTTTATAAGTATGCTCTGATGACCAGGACTGATTTTTTTGGTCTGGGGAATGGAAATGGAAATCATAGCAGGCTGGGACTGGTGGAAGAGACTAGAAAAGTTTAGCTTTGGAAAAGAGAAGATTGAGAGGAGAACTATGAACATTATTCACACTTGAAGATATGTCAGGGGAAAGAGAGGCTTTATGTGTTTTGTTTGATTTCAGGAGCCAGAGCTAAATTGCACTCCTTCCCTCCCCACAAACACCAAAAAACAAAGCTACTGGGAGGCAGATTTTAACTCCATATAATCATATAATATTTAGGTTTTGAGTGCTAAAATAGACCTGTCCAACAATGGTATGGACTCCCTTAGGAAGTAGCAGGTTTCCTGTAGAGAACTCCCAGGAAACTAGAAACTTTGGTAACTGGGATGTTCCCCTCCTCCTCAGATTAATCAAGAATGCCTTTAAGTTTGAGATCATGGGAAAACATAATGTCCTGGCACAATTACTGGGGCATTGTGAACTTTACATAAGATTGAATCCCTAGAAACTAATAACATGCTTCAGAGAGTTAGATCATAGAAAACTTAAACCAGGGTTGGTCACAGAACAATGCCTTTCATAATAAAATATGATTTTGAGATATATAAGCAATATGATTTCTCTAAATAAATGGCTCTGTTGAATTATCAGCAACTGTCTCCTTATTTTCAACCACCACTAGCCCATTTGTACTGTGCTGGTCACAACAATTTCCCATTATTGGAGATTTTTAATTAGAAGTTGGATGACAACTTTAAGCAGGATTTGGACTGGATCAGGTTATGTATTGTAATAGATGCTTTCAAAGGTCATTTCTCATGAAGAGATGATCCTTCAGGAATCTTCAAGGTGACTTGCCTAGTGTGGGAAATAGAGATAGAGAAAATTATGGGAGTTTGGGTGGCTAGGGACTGAGCTTAGGAGATTCCCTTGAAGCTGGAATTTTGAACATGATTTACATGAGGGAGGGCTGTGCAAAGTCCCCACCCAGCTTCACTTTCTCCTCTAGACCCCTCTGGGTCTAGTGGCCAGATATAACATCATCTTCCTGATATCATGTTCTTCTTTGTGAATAAAAGACAATCAATAATACCAATTTTAAATAAAAAGTGACATGTAAAAGAGTGATATTATAAGGAAATTAGAGGAACATAGGATAGTTACCTCTCAGACCTATGGAGAAGGAAGGAATTTGTGTCCAAAGAAGAACTGGAACTCTTAACTGAACACCAGATAGATAATTTTGATTATATTAAGTTAAAAAGTTTTTGTACAAACAGAACTAATGCAGACAAGATTAGGAAGGAAGCAATAAATTGGGAAATCATCTTTACATTTAAGGGTTCTGATAAAGGCCTCATTTCTAAAGTATATAGAGAACTGACTCATATTTATAAGAATTCAAGCCACTCTCCAATCGATAAATGGTCAAGGGATATGAACAGGTAATTCTCAGATGATGAAATTAAAACTATTTCTAGTCATATGAAAAGGTGCTCCAAATCACTGTTGATCAGAGACATACAAATTAAGACAACTCTGAGATACCACTACACACCTGTCAGATTGGCTAAAATGACAGGAAAAGATAACGATGAATGTTGGAGGGGATGTGGGAAAACTGGGACACTGATACATTGTTGGTGGAACTGTGAACGGATCCAACCATTCTGGAGAGAAATTTGGAATTATGCTCAAAAAGTTATCAAACTGTGCATACCCTTTGACCCAGCAGTGTTTCTACTGGGCCTATATCCCAAAGAGATCTTAAAGGAGAGAAAGGGCCCCACATATGCAAGAATGTTTGTGGCAGCCCTTTTTGTAGTGGCTAGAAATTGGAAACTGAATGGATGCCCATCAATTGGAGAGTGGTTGAATAAATTATGGTATATGAATGTCATGGAATATTACTATTCTGTAAGAAATGACCAGCAGGATGATTTCAGAGAGGCCTGCATGAACCAGGAGATTATTATACACGGCAACAACAAGACTATATGATGATCAGTTCTGATGGACATGGTTCTCTTCAACAATGAAATGCTTCAAACCAGTTCCAATTGCTCAGTGAAGAAAGCCATATATACCCAGAGAGAGGGATATGAAATGTGGACCACAACATAACATTTTCATGCTCTCTATTGCATTGTTTCCTTTCTCAGATTTTTTTTTGTTGTAGATTCAATTTTTCTTGTACAACAATGATAAGTATGGAAATATGTATACATATATTCGATTTGTCAAGTATTTTAACATAATTAACATGTAGTGGACTTCCTGCTATCTAGGGGAGAGGAGGGGACTAGGGGGAAAAATTTGTAACGGAAAGCTTTGTAAGGGTCAATGTTGAAGAATTACCCATACATATATTTTGCAAATAAAAAGCTTTAATTAAAAAATAAATAAAAAATAAGTTCCCCTAAATCTCTGCCATAAATCTTTTCCTTTCCTTCCCTTCCATTCCTCTCCTGTTATTTCTTTCCTTACTCCCTCATTTTCTCCTCCTTTTCTCTCTTCTCTCTTTTATCCTTCTTTTTTCTTATCTTTCCTTTTTTCTTCATTCTTTTAATTTGTTTCCTATTCATCTTCCTCAAAGAAATTGAGCTGAGATTAAAAACTCTTTTAATTAATTAAAGGTTTGGGCTGACTTTAAACAGGAGACCAATATGCCTCAGAATAGTATTGATGATCCATTATATGTGTAAGTTGGGGCCATCTCCAGTCCTCCTGCTCTGTATCTTACCACTGGATCCAGATGCCTCAGAGGAGAGAATAAGAACCAAGGACAAACCACAACAATGTGTCAGACACTTTACAATGTCTAAGTACTCAATAGCCACTATCTCATCTGATACTCCATGGGACAAGTGTAATGTGGATTGCTGTCACCATCGTATGCATGAGGGAACTGATATTTAGAGGCTTTCCCAAAGTCTTACTTTTGTAAGTGAAAAAGTTCGAATTCAAACCTAAATTTCCTGATACCTCGTTCAATACTCTTGTTTACTCCATGCTGCCTCATGGGATGCTAGAGTATGAAGGAACCTTAGATACTATTCAGTTTGACTCTTTACAAATGGAGACTCTGAAGACTAGAGAGGGAAAGTGTTTGGAGAAGGAATGAGTTTTGAAACAGAGGGATCCTCATCAAAGGACATGTTCAAAAACAGGTTAAATGATTCTTTTCACAGGTGTTGTACAGGAGAGCATTATGTTAGTTTGGATGAGATTGAGGGTTGTTCCATTTCTTCCAATTCCATTCCATTACCCAATGGTAAGTCCATTGGGACTTACTCAAGGTATGCAACAAGTTAATGGCAAAGGCAGGACTCTGACTCTACTGATTTATGACCTAGGACCCCTTCTATTGTTTTACTGACTCTCACCATCATTATTATTAGTCTCAGATCTATCTAGTTTAAATGCATTAGAGAATACAAGCATTTGCCAAGAGTATTATAATCACCTATTGTTGAGATTAAAATCTCCTGACAAGTGTCCAGAAGTGGTTGCTGAATTGATGCCAGCCCATAATGAATCCTCATTTCCTTAAGAAATTAGGCCTTAGGGAGGGGAAGGCAGACAGAGGTGGAGGAAAAGAATTTTCTGTGTCTGACCAGGGGACAGTAACAACAGGGAAGTGGCGTATCAAGGGGTTCAGGCAGAGGTCCTGGCCATCATAGATGGATCCTGCTTTAAGAAAACCTAACGTAGGGAAATTCAGATGAATTAAATATATATATATATATATATATATATATATATATATATATAAATATATACATATATATATATATGTATTTTTAGGGGGGATTACATATTAAAAAGATAGGGCTTGGATTTGTGATCTAAGCATATAACATTACTTGGGCAAGGAAATCTCTTTTAACAATGAAAATTAGCACCTGGAGCTCTTAGCACTTAATAACTTGCCCAGTATTACACAGCCAGTATGTGTCAGAGACAGGACTTGAATCCAGGTGTTCTTAGGTTCAAAGCTACCCTCTCTAACCATTACACCATATTGAGCCTAGATAACATATCATTACAGTGCATCCAGTTAGCATAGCTCTGTGATTTCCTCTTGGAGTGGTTAAAAGCACCCACGTAGGAATGGGAAAAATACATCAGGGGAGGGGTTGGTTTTTGACAAGACATGAACAACAGTAGGAAAAAAGAGAAGGGATTCAAAGGAAGGGAACAGTGTGTAGTAGAATCAGGTTGAATGCAAGGGGAAGAAATTAAGAACAGAACAGGTTATTGTTTGTCCCTCGTTCTGGAAGAGGGCCAATGACATCATAAGGGTGACGTCTTGGGTTTCTCATGAATTGGACTGAAGCAAGGAAGAGCCGCACAAAGTCTCAATCTCACTCTCTCCTTCCAGAGTCATCAGTGTCTAGGGGAAAAATAGAAGTCCAGACCCCTGGTTATGATCCAGGAACAGAGTAGGAGTGATAGCTTGAGAGATCAGGGACTTTGTGGTGAAATGGATAGAACCCAGAACTTAGCCACTGACTCAGTTTGACTTAAACTCTCTGTGCCTCTGTTTCCCCATCTGTAAAATAAGACGGTTGAACTCAATAGCTTCTAAGGTTCCCTCCAGTTCTAAATCTAAGACTCTATGATTCTTGGTAAAGACAGAGAACAGGTATAGCGGGAGAGATGCAAGGATCAGAGGTTGTGTTGAGAGGGGCCGTTCTGTGTCATGGAAGGAGAACATATCTGGTTGATCTCTCCTGGGTGTAGAAGGGCAGTGTAGGTCATAAGAATTAAGGCAGTTAATGAATTGGATAATTTGGGTTTTTGAGGGAACACCATTTTATTAGATTTCTTGAGAAGGGAAGAAAAATGTCCTGGAAGTTGATTGATAATTACAACCAGATGTAAATAGGTTGTAAAGTAAGACATACTTGTATTATTGACATGGAAATAAAACAATGCTAGAGCGTTAAAATGATTTTGGAATGTGTATGGGGCCTTAGAATATGCAGTGTCAAAGCTGGTAGAAATCTTTAGAATGTGGACCATAGAGTGCCATTTACAGGGCAATTTGGGGACAATTAAGTCCAAAATTCTCATTTTAACAGTGAAAGAAGCTATTAGGTCTCATTTTACTATGGGGGAACTGAGGCACAGAGACTTTTTGTAGCCTTTTTATCTTCAGCAATTAGTACAATGCCTAACACATAGCAGACACTTAATAAATGAAAGTTAACTAACTAACTGATTTGCTTAGGACCACACAGCTAATTTGAATACAGGTCTTTCTCACAAGTCTTATGGTTCATCCATTACTACCAGGATGCCAAACTTGTGGTCCCAGATTGTAACTATTTAAATCTGAAACCACTACATTGAACTATGATATGTCTTAATCCTCTAGTCACAATTTGTCCTCCCAATCACCTCTGCTCTGTTCTTATTTTCACAGATGAGGAAACTGAAATAGAAAAGCTATGTGCTTCCTCTAGTGTCACATACCCAAAATGTCCGAGGCAGGTTTTTGAATCCCCATCATCCTAAATCCAAATCCTAATTAAGCCAAAGGGCTCAGTTGCTTTTACTCACTTCAGTGCTAAGGGCAAATTAATGACAGAGTGGAAATTTGAATTAACATTTCCTAATATCGGATCAAATGCTCCTGTTACTACACTTCAATTATAATTACATTAGGACCATATCACTGGTTATATTTATTCAGTTGCCTGCTTAGTCCTTCCATGTGTTCTTTTCATTGATTTTTGGGTCATCTATAATTGTCATTCTTCTCAGACTTTGCTTTTTCATGATTCACAGTCAGAAAGCATCACCAGAAAAATGTAGGTGTTAAAGAGATGGACTTTTGCAATGATGAAAGCTTGGGATTGTTTTGTATGAGAAATAACATGGTTTGATAAACTGGTATCTATCCTTGTCCTGGTTTCAGGAAATCAAATGCTACCTTGGATACTTAGTAACTGGGCCAGTCATGTCACTTCTCTTCATTCTTAAAATGAAGGAGCTAGACATGATGATCTCCAGCTCCAAATCTATGGTCCCATATGCACTAAATATTAAAAATAACCAGGAACAGCTTCCGACAACTTCATTGTATTCCTTATGGAAGCATTTGAACAAGGATTGCACAATACAAGGAGTGTGTGGGTTGAGATAGAAGGCGTCCACATGGATAAAGTCCCATCATTCTCCATATTGCTCTTCATATAGGCCACAGCACTAAAGTGAGATCTCATAGGGAAAAAAATACTTGTATATATTGAAAATGACTGTTTATCATAGATTATACCCTGACTTTACATATTCTGTGGATAATTATGACATATATTGGAATGATTTGTAACTTTAGAAAAAATCCAGACTGGTGACTTCATTAGTATAGAGAAATATTGGAAAAGAAAGTACATTTACCAATATAATTGCCCTTCAACTTGTCATCTTAGATTGCTATTCTTAAGAGTTAAGTGACTTACCCAAGATCACAGGCAGTGATGAGAATTGAACTCATGGCTTTCTGAATCTGAGGTCAGATCTCTATCCATTGGGCTTTTCTGCTTTTTTTTTTTTTAATTAAAGCATTTTATTCACAAAACATACACATGGGTAATTTTTCAACATTGACCCTTGCAAAGTCTTCTGTTCCAAATTATCTCCTCCTTGCTCTCATTCCCTCCCCAGATGTCAGGTAGTCCAACACATGTTAAATATGTTAAAATATATGTTAAATCCAACATATATATGTATATATATATATATATATATACACACACATATTTATACACTTATCTTGTTGCACAAGAAAAATCAGATCTAGAAAGAAAAAAAAAACCTGAGAAGGAAAACAAAATGCAAGCAAACATCAACAGAAAGTGTGAAAATGCTATGTTGTAGTCCACATTCAGATTCCTTTCTCTGGGTGTATATGGCTTTCTTCATCACTGAACAATTGGAAGTGGTTTGAAACATCTCATTGTTGAAGAGAACCATGTCCATCAGAATTGATCATCACATAGTCTTCTTGTTGCTGTGTATAAATGATCTCCTAGTTCTGCTCATTTCACTCAGCATCAATTCATGCAAGTCTCTCCAGGCCTCTCTGAAATCGTCCTGTGGTCGTTTCTCAGAACAATAATATTCCATGACATTCATATACCATAATTTATTCAGCCATTCTCCAATTGATGGGCATCCCTTCAGTTTCCAGTTTCTAGACACTACTAAAAGGGCTGCCACAAACATTCTTGCACATGTGGGTCCCTTTCCCTC
>JAJPUD010005396.1:63549-79130 GCA_023553655.1 Myrmecobius fasciatus
AGAGATCTTAGAGGAGGGAAAGGGACCCACATGTGCAAGAATGTTTGTGGCAGCCCTTTTAGTAGTGTCTAGAAACTGGAAACTGAAGGGATGCCCATCAATTGGAGAGTGGCTGAATAAATTATGGTATATGAATGTTATGGAATATTATTGCTCTGTAAGAAATGACCAGCAGGACGATTTCAGAGAGGCCTGGAGGGACTTGCATGAACTGATGCTGAGTGAAACGAGCAGAACCAGGAGATCATCATGCACAGCAACAACAGTATTACATGATGATCAATTCTGATGGACATGGCTCTCTGCAATAAAGAATTGTCTCAAACCAGTTCCAGTTGTTCACTGAAGAAAACCATATACACCCAGAAAGAGGGACATGAAATATGGACCACAACGTAACATTTTCATGATCTCTATTGACATTTGTTTGCATTGTGTTGCCTTTCTCTGATTCTTTTTTTTTTTTTCTTGTAGATAGGATTTTTCTTGCATAACTTCTCAAGCATTTCAACATTATTAACATGTAGTGGACTTCCTGCCATCTAGGGGAGGGGAGGGGACTGGGGGTAAAATTTGTATTGGAAAGCTTTGTAAAGATCAAGGTTGGGGAACTACCCATACATATGTTATACAAATAAAAAGCTTAAAATAAAAAAAAAATAAAAAAAAGATCTCTTTGGGATATAGGCTCAGTAGAAACACTGCTGGGTCAAAGGGTATGCACAGTTTGATAACTTTTTGAGCATAGCTCCAAATTGCTCTCCAGAATGGCTGGATCCGTTCACAGGTCCACCAACAATGTATCAGTGTCCCAGCCTTCCCACATCCTCTCCAACATTCATCATTATCTTTTCCTGTCATCTTGGCCAATCTGACAGGTGTGTTTCACTGCTTTTTGATATGGAATTACATTTTTAGCATTTCCTTCATAAAGTCCTACTTGGATACCTCACTTTGGTATGCAGTTGAACCTGGGTTCTTCCAGAGTTCTTGAATGCTGAGCACAAATTCTGACTAGTTCAGGTTAGAAAGGCTTTGCATATGGGGTTGGCCACAGTTTGCATCCACTTTCCAAGGACTAGCCCAGCTAAATACAGGAAGGCTCATTCAACACCATGAAATGATAAACCAATCACTTGGTAATAATGTTGTCTTTTTTTGGGTAATTTATTTATTTATTTATTTTAGTAATAGCTTTTTATTTTCAAAATACATGCAAAGATAGTTTTCAACATTCACTCTTACAAATTGATGATAATTTCTTGGACATGGTAACCCATGAAGAGAAGAAAATCCACAAATGGCTTTACACTAATTGTGTGATACTGGGCAAGTCACTTAACTTCAATCTGAAAAAAAGTGACCAGATACCTATTAAGCAGATAGTAGAAATGCTGAGATAAACATACTTGTCCTTCATTTTTAAAGAGGACCATGACATCGGGGTGGGGGGGGTGATGTCATGACATGCAAGTGAGTTGGATTTCAGTGACAGAGGGCTGTACAAGGTCACCTGCCTCAGTTTCCCTTCAAGAGCCATCTGGGTCCAATGGCCAGATATAGATGACTGGAGATGGTCCTGGATGAAATAGGAGATGTTGGGCTTTCTGGGCTAAAGTCTTCAACAGGTTTGGTGTAAATCCAGCTTGGTCATAATGTATGATCTTTGTGATCTATTGCAATAATTTCCTTGTTTTGTAGTGATATTTATTAGGGAAATTGGTCTACAATTTCTCTTCTCTTGTTTGGACTCTCTCTGGTTTAACTATCAATACTCTTAGAAAAAATTAGTACAATCTTTTCTTTACCTAATTTTTTCCCCAAACAGTTTACAAAGCATGGGAATTAATTTTTCTTTAAATGTTTGATGGAATTCAGTCAGATAAACATCTAGTCCTGAGTTTTTTTTTCTTTGGCAGTTCATTTATAATTTGTTGTATCCATGGTCTTTCTAAGGCTCTGAACTTTAGAGATGGAAAAAGACTTAGTGACCATCTAGTGTGATTCCTTCATTTTGCAGATAAAGAAAAAGAACCCCAGTGAAAGAGAATGACAGAAGCAAGATCACAGAGGCAAATTTGAAGCCCTAGCTTTTCTGACTCCAAATTTTCTATCCTTTCCACTGTCTACTTCCAGGCTACTGACTACTACACTCCACTCAAGTATTTGGGACCTTTGGCTATACCATAAAGCTAATATTATATCTACTGGGTCAAAATTTCCAAAGGGAAGTAGCAGGGAGTGGTTGTTTCCTCAGGGAAAGAGGGAGGAATGCATATGTGTGGGTAGGTGAGCATGGTTGGGAATCCAATAGATTCAGATTCCGCCACTAACTTTCTAAGTGTGTCTTTGGGCAAATCATTTATTTTCGATGGGCTTCCGTTTTCTACGCTGTAATATTAATTGGTTGTTCAATATAATTTGTCATTTCAGAATGTGAATTAAATAAATTCCTAATTTAAGATTTTTAACAATTTGGATCATTCAAACAATGAACTCTTGTTAAAGTAAGTGAAATACCTGTGCTCTTACCAAAGTTTTTGTTGCTCAAAATCATACTCCTAAGTATGGTGCTTTGTACAAGGTGGTTTGTTGGTTTGGCTTCCCAAAATAATGACTTCATTTGAGTATTTTTTAACTCTTGGAGTCTTCTGTCATAGTATTTTCTTACTATTAAAAATGGAGCCTTCATTTTTTATGCTAATTATTTATTAATGTTTGAACATTGAAACAATAATGGAGCCAAGAACAGTATTAACTGCTATAGCAGCATTCATTTAAGTCATAACATGTCCATGTATTAGTTTTTGTTTTATTTGTTGATGCATGTAAGTTGAGTGCATTTTGCTGCTACTGTATGCTTAATTATAACCAATGTTTTTGAGATAAGATAAATTGAACTAAAAATTAAAAAAAAAAACTAGGTGGTCGACCTAAATGGTCTTTAAGATTCATTCCAGCCCTAAAAGTCTATATTTTGTTGTTTCTACATATATGCTTCCATGTCTATGTTTAGGTATCTTGTTCATAGTCTATATCCAAAACAGAAATTTGTTAACCTGCTGATACTCTCTCCTTCCACCTCTACCCCCATCCCACCCAAATTTTTCTTTAAAAAATTCAATTTATTATTTATTTAACATTCATTTTGTAAAATTTTGAGTTCCAAATTCTTTCCCTCTCTCTAGTTGATTTCTTACCCATTGAGAAGGCAAGCAATACATCAGTTTTACATGTTAAATCATATAAAATGTATTTCTAAAGCCTGAAAAGATTTACATGAACTGATGCTGAGTGAAGCCAACAGAACTAGGAAAACATTGTACACAGCCAATGACAAGATGGTGTAATGATCAACTGTTTTAGACTTGACTCTTCTTAGCAATTCAGTGATCCAAGGCAATTCCAATTGGATGGAAAATGCCATTCACATCCAGATAGAAAGAACTATGGAGAGTGAATATGGAGCAAAGCATACTATTTTCACTTTTTTTTTCCTCTTTTTTTTCTCTCATGGTTTTTCTATTTTGTTCTAATTTTTCTCTCCAAACATGACTCATATGGAAATATGTAAAATGTACATATATAACCTAAAAAAAGAAAAAAATGAAAAAAATTTTTATATTAGTAATGTTGCAAAAAAAGCCCAAGAAAAATAAAGTGAAAAAAGTATGTTTCAATCTGCATTCATATATTCTGTCTCCTTTTTCTTTCTCTCTTCCCCTTCTCTCTGTACTCAGATACACAGACACATTCTATCTATATCTATCCATCTAGATATAGATAAATACATATCTTCATATCTATAGATATATTGACATACCTTGTAAGTACCTATTTATATTATACATGTGGTCTCTCCCATTAAAATGAAAGCTCTTTGTTGGCAGGGATTTTTTTCCCTTTCTTTGTGTCTTGGTGCTTTGCAGTATCTGGTACATAGTGAGTGTTTAATAAATGTATGTTGAATAACAATACTGTGGTCTTTACATAATCTGTTCTCTTGATTCTTCAAGAGGTGGTGTGACATTTTGGATTTGGCATCAACTAGACCTAGATTAAAATCCTGCCTCATATACTTATTATCTGTGTGACCATAGGAAAGTCAATTAAATTCTTTGAGGTTTTTGATTTTTTATCTTTAAAATGGGGATAACATTAACTATAGTACCTATCTCAAAGGATTGTTAGGAAGCTTGAATGAGTTGTGTATATATATATATATATGTATGTCGTTTATTATTATCATTTTACTCTTCATCAGATTATAAAAGTTTTCACAAGTTTGAAGTTTTCATGTCAATTATTTCTTATTTTAATGAAGGAATTTTTAAAAATTATATTATGTTTTTTCTAATTACATGTAGAGACAATTTTTAAAAATAATTTTTTGAATTCCAAATTTTCTTTCTCCTTCTCTTTGTTCCTTCCTTCCTAAGAAAGTAAACAATTTGATATAGGTTACATGTGCACAATCATGTAAAACCCATTTCCATGTTAGTCATGTTGTGAAAAAAGTTTGCAAAAAAATTGACGTACATTATTTTTATTTATTTTTATTTTTTTGCTGAGGCAATTGGGGTTAAGTGACTTGCCCAGGGTCACACAGCTAGGGAATGTTAAGTGTCTGAGACCAGATTTGAACTCAGGTCCTCCTGAATTCAGGGCTGGTGCTCTATCCACTGTGTCACCTAGCTGCCCCATGTACATTATTTTTGGAGGGCGATAATATACCATTTCCTATTCAAAGGTTTAGATATATCCCAATTGATAAGCACACATTTTATTTCTAGCTTTTTACTAAATCTCATTTCCAATACAAACAAACTTTAGACTTAATTTGCCTAATCCACTCATAATATCAATGTGAATGTGTCTATCATAAACCAGTTGGTCCATGGTGGCATGGATAAATAGATATCTGATCTGAGATTTGGCCCATCTCATCTCCAAGGGAAACTATGATTTCCATCTTGATGGAGAGTAGGACAAGGAGTTATCTCTAGTAGACTGCAGTAAGGATAGACACAATTCTAGACCCCCGTGGCTGAGTGATCTCTCCTTCACTTTCCTATCTCTAAAAAGGGTCATCAAATATCTGTAGTCTAGGAATAGGATTCTTCTGAGGTTCAGGGCAAAAGCTACTTTCACTGGTTGCTTTTAAGAGGAAGGTAACACTCAAGAGATTCTATTAGAGTGGATGAAAAGATACATGCAATTTTTTGGGCTAATGAGTTTAATTTTGATTTTTGGGAAAATTCTAGAACCCATTTATGAAAGAAATAGCTTGTAATCATTGAAAAAAGAAAGTAGTGATCTCTAAGAGTTAACAGAATTTTAAAAAGAATAATTCATTCCAGACTAATTAATGAGCTCTTTGACGGAGCAAGATAAAATCTTAATGAAGGAGAAAAATAATTTCGACAGGAAGTTACTTCTTAACAGTCTCTAGGGTTGTAGGCACTAATTGTGTAGGGAAATGCTGGGGGCTAGCTTTCCCACATTTCTTCAGTTCAAGGGAGATATCCTATCTACCATTCAAAAGTTCGTTTTCTCTCCTGTCCTTATCTATGTCAAACTCCCTCTCGCCTTCTTTCACCAAATGTTTAAAATCTGAAGCCTCTTTTCCATTTACAAAATATCAGTATCAAAGAACCAGAGGTTTCTCAGCCAATCAGAAATCATATCTCCCCTTCTTTCCCTCCTTTCACACTGTACACAGCACATAGAATCACATACATTTAGAGGCTGTCTTGCAGAAAGCTGACCTAGAGAGGATGGTGTTATATTTATGTAGTTCCAAATTGTTTTTCTGGACCTGATTCTGAGCAGCAAGGAGGACATAATAGGAACTTGTAAAGAAGTGACTTTCACTTCAGAATTTATAATAGAAGAAAGGAAGAACATTATTTTTTAAAAAAAGGAAAAGGAAAAAGATGGAATTTGAAGTTTTTAGACCAATGACTATGACTTTGATTCCTAAAAAAATTCTAGGCTATATTATAAAAGAGGTAAGTTGTGAACCTTTAGAAAAGAAAGTAGTAATTTCTAAGAACCAAACTATCATCATAAAGAATTGCTCATACAAGACTATCCCTAGTTACTGAATTGAAGAATCTGAATCATAAAGGACATAAAATGCCACCACCCCCAATCCATCTCTAAACAAGAATCCCCTCTATACATATAGTTGAAATTCTGGATAGTTTGACTTATGGCATATCATATTTCAAGTTTTCCATTTCTTCATAGTGATGGCTGCTAAATCTTGTGTGATTCTGATGATGTCTCTGAAGTATTTAAATTCTGTCTTTCTGACGGCTTGCAGGTATTTTTTCTTGAACTAGGAGTTTTCAATGCTGGAGTTTTTTTCAGGAAGGCACCAGGGGATTCTTTCAGTTTATACTTTGCCTTATGATTTTAAGATATCTGGACAGTTTTCTTTTATCGTTTCTTGAAACATGAAGTCTCAGCTTTCTTTTCGTTCACAGCTTTCCGCTTGTCTAATGATTTTTAAGTAATCTTTTCAATCAAATTTCCAGATCAGTTGTTTTTCATGTATTTCACATATTCTTCTGTTTTTAAAAATCTTTTGACTTTGTTTTATTATTTCTTAAAGTCTCATGGATTATTAGCTTTTTTTTTGGTTCAATTTTAATTTTAAAGCAAGTGTCTTCTTCAGTAAGGTTTTGAGTCTCTTACCAGAGAATTCTCTTTTTATATCTTTCTTGTATAACTTTTATTTCTTTTCCCATTTTTCCCTCTACCACACTAGTTTAATTTTGTATTCATTTTTTGCTCATCTTAAACCCTTTTAAAAAAAACTCTTTGGGGAATTCTTGTGGGCTTATGCACAATCTGCATTTTTCTTTAAAGCTTTGCTTATATATGTTTTCAAGTCATTGTCCTCTGTATTTGTGTCGTGAGCTTTTCTATCACAATAATAGCTCCTTTTTTGTGTTTGATCCTTCTTCCAGTCTACTTCTTGACTTTGGACTTTATGCTAATGTTAGAGTGTGCATTTCTGAAGATGTCTGATCTGAGCTTCTAACATTTTACAGCCTTCTGTCCCTTTTACAATTCAGTCTATATCTTTGGGATCCTCCAAATTTTCAGCCCTCCCAAATTGATGTGATCTGGGGAAAAGTTTGTTCACTTCCATCTTTGTCTGATATCTTAAGATTCCTGATCCAGGTTTGGCTCTGTTCCCTTGTGTGTAGTTGAGTTTCAGTATACTGCTACTGGACTCAGTCACTGTTAGCCCACTGGGAGATAGACAGATTCAGAATCGCTGTACTGCTAGCTCCTCTTTGTTCTATGATATTCTTGCCCTGATTATTCCACTGCAGGCTTATTTGCTGGACTCAAGGTTAGAATTGGATTTTAGTTCTAGAGCTCAGAGTCTAGAACTGCTAGTTCCAGAACTTGCTCCTTGTTAAGTTCTCAGCTAATATCCACTTAGATCTGAGACACTTGACACAACTTCTAGATGGCACTTGTTCCTACACCCAGTGCTAGGATGGCTATTCCCTGGTATCTCTTTTTACCCTGGTGCTTTCTTCCCAGATAATCTATTTCATCCTTTTTTTGTCCCTATTTGCTAGAATGCTCCTCACTACTATCTCTGTGCCTACTTCTGGCTAGCCCCCATACCCAATATTCAAAGATCCTTTATCTCTCTCCCTGAGCTGCCCTGGATTGGAAAAATGATGCAGCTTGAGTTTTTCATGGCTTTCCTGCTCAAAATTCAGTTTGGCATTTTTTTTTAGCTTGTTGTGAAGAGGGCATGCTACATGAGCTAGGCAAAAAATGATTCTTCTCTGGTCCTGAAGACCAGTAAGAAAGCAAGAGGGAGTGATGTCTGTCAGTAAATCAATCAATAAATATTTATTAAAAGCCTACTATATGCCAGGCATTGTGTTAAATACTTTTTATATATTTAATTTTTATTTTATTTTTTCTTAATTATACATAAATAATTTTTTTAGCATTTATTTCTTAAAATTTTGAGTTCCACATCCTCTCCTTCCTTCCTTCTTTCCTTCCCTGATCCCTCCTTGAGAGATTATGCATGTATAGTCATACAAAACATTTCTATATTGGCCATGTTGCAAAAGAAAATGCAAATCAAAAGACCCCAAGAAAAATAAAGTAAAAAAAAGTATGCTTCAATCCACATTCAGACTTCTTCATTTCTTTCTCTGGAGGTGGATAGAATTTTTCATCATGAGTCCTTTGAAATTGTCTTGGATCGTTGTATTGCTGAGAATAGCTAAGTCATTTCACAGTTGATCATCGAACTATGTTACTGTTAACTGTGTATGTACACTGTGCTAGTGCCAAGCACTCTTAAGGCAGTCCCTTCCACTTTTAAATAACTTTACTTGTTTTCAGGACATTCCTTTACATAAAACCTAAAATTTCCTCTTTCATCATTTACCTATAACTCCTGGTTCTGCCCGCTGGGCCAAGGAGAATAATTCTTCAAATTCTTGGAAAAGTTATTACTCCCCCCTTAAATAGGATAAATATTCCTAATTCTTTCAAACAATCCTCATATGGTATGCTCTCCAGGGTTGTCGTCATACTGTTTGCCCTTCTATGGTTACTCTTCAATTTATCAGCTTCTTTTTTAAAGTATAGCAGCCAGAACTGAACAGAGCGTTCCAGATATGATCTGATCAGAGCAAGGCACTGAGGGATCCAGGGGGAAGGGAAAGAAAATATGAATTTATTAAATGCCTACCATGTGCCAGGCATTGTGCTTAAGTGCTTTACAAATAATATCTCATTTGATTTTCACAACTCTACAAGGTAGGTGCTGTTACTATTTTCATTTTATAGTTGAAGAAACGAGGCAACAGAGGTTAATAACTTGCCCAGAGTCACACAACTAGTAATTATCTAAGGCCAGATTTGAACTCAGATTTTACTGATTCTAGGTCCTGTGCTTTATTCACACTGCCAGTTAGTTGCCTCAAAGTTGTAACGAGGCTATGGCAACTCTATTTTTGACTAAGGAAGCAACATTTAAAAGACACTGACAAAACTTGCAGTGCTTCAGCAGTTATAGGAACAACAGAATTTAGCATCTTAGTACTGAGTCACTAGACAGGTAGATCTGGGATAGATATAACATATCTAGATTTCAGCAAAGTATATGATAAAGCCTTTCATATTATCTTTGTGAATAAGATAGAGAGATGTAAACCAGTTATCTGTTAGAATTCTTGGACCCAAAGAGTAGTTATTGAAATGTCATACTGAGTAGCTGGCATAGTAGGATGCCAAAGATCCTTGCCTCTGTGCTATTGAACATTTGTATTTCTGATTTAGTTTAAGGCATAGAAGGCATACTTAGACAATTTGCCATTGACATAAAGCTAAGGAGGAAAACTTACCCATTGATTGAAAGAATCAAGATACCAACTTATTTTAACAAGTGAGACTAGTACAGAAAATCTAATAAGATTAAATCTAGTATGACAAATGTAAAGACCTACACTTTGGTTCAATCAACTGCAGGGGCAACTAGGTGGCACAGTAGATAGAGCACCAGCCCTGAAGTCGGGAGGACCTGAGTTCAAATTTGATCTCAGACAGTTAACACTTCCTAGCTGTGTGACCCTGGGCAAGTTACTTAATCCCAAATGCCTCAGCAAAAAACAAAAAAACAATCAACTGCAGAAATTGAGTATGGGGAAGTGTAACCAAAGAATAGCTCATGTAAAAAAGATGTGGAGACTTTACTGGATTACAAAACTCAATATGAGTAAATATTGTGATAAGGCATCCAAATAAAGTAAATATAAACATAAGTAGCAGAGAGAGTGGACTTTTGAGTCTGGGATGCTTAGATACAAGGCCCATCTCTGACACATGCTGCTGTGTAATCCTGAGCAAATCACTTCACCCCTCAGTGCTCTAGAGGCAACTAACATGACCTGAATAGCAAGTTCTTCATTTTAAAAGAAGTTAAGGATGCTAAACTACAGAGAGGAGGAAGCAGTGCTTTGCAGAGCATCCCAGAGATGAAGGGAACCTCTGAAAATGCAAGGAGGCAGGAGAGGAATGCTGAATTTGGGATTTAACAAGCAGATCAGTTAGGTTGGAATACAGTGAGTGAAGTGCCTAAAAGAGATGGCTTGGACTGCTGGAAGATTAGGTAGAATAGAATAAGAATTGCTATTCAAACTCTGTATAGTAATTTTGGCTTAAGAAATCTTGTGAAGCAAGCAATCCAAGAATTGTCTCCTTTACAGAGGTGACTGGGATGTTAAAAGGTTGGTCTACAGTCACACAGCTCTTCATTTTTCATCAGGCTGAAATCTGACTTTTCCATAAGCTGCTTCTTCTTCTTCTTTTCCTTTTTAATCTTTTTTTATTTTCAAAACACATAGATAGATAGTTTTCAACATCCACCCTTGCAAAACCTTGCATTCAATTTTTTTTCTCCCTCCCTTCTCCCGATTCCCTCTCCTAAACAGCAAGTAATCCAATATATGTTAAACATGTGCAATTCTTTTATACATATTTCCACAATCATCATGTGGAAATCAGATCAAAAAAGAAAAAATGAGAAAGAAAACAAAAAAGTAAGCAAACAACAAAACAGGTGAAAATGTTGTTGTGATCCACAGTTCCCACAGTTCTCTCTTTGGGCGCTGACGACTTTCTCCATCACAATACCATTGGAACTGGCCTGAATCACCTGGCTGTTGAAAAGAGCCACATCCATCAGAATTGATCATGATACTATAAGTTATTTTTCTATGTTGTCTTTCAGCATTAGAATGTAAGCTCTTTGAGGACAGGAACTATCTTTCTTTTTGTTTATATTTATAGTCCCAGAGCTTAACACAGTACCTGGCACACAAAGAGCAATTAATAAATATTTGTTGACCTACTGTCTAACCCACTTAGTAACTTTTGATGCAAACACTGGTCTCTGGATCTTAAGTCTATTACTTCTTCCACAGGTTTTTTTTTTTTTTTTTTTTTTTTTTTGTGCTGACGACAGCTGGCGGGTATAGGAGACGTAGTTAAAAGCTCATATTACTATAATAAATGCACTTTTTTTTTTGGAGAGCAGCTGGATTTTAACTTCTACTAGGGAATGGAAGACCATCATAGAACAGGAAATTACTGTGATTTGGGAATGGAGCAGCTTTAAATAGCAAAGGGGTTTCTTGGCTTTAAGGAAATGAGAATGGAAGTCTCCTAAAGGTCCCACCCCTAGATCCTACCCTTTTCTACGAGGACCCTCTCAAAAGCCTATTTTGGAAATGAGGAAATCGAGGCAGAAGTGATTTCACCGTTATCAGAAAACTCTTTGAAGATAGGGACTGCAGTATGTCTTAGAGTAATCCCAGTGCTACTAGCGCCTACCAGGCACACCTCAGGTGCTTAATAAGTGTTTGTGGAATTGAGCCGGACTGTCCAGCCCCGCCCAGTGGGCTAGAGGCCGAGAGGCCCGTTTCAGGCAGAAAACCCTGGCGTCCCGGGCCCCTCGAACGCACCCACCTCCTTGGGGCGGGGAGGGGGCGGTGCGTGGCCCGGGGCCGACCGGCTCAGCTCGGGGACAGAGGGGAGGGTCCGGGAGAAGAAACGGGCATAAGAGGCTCGGGGCTGCCGCAACCCAAGCTCTCACCTGCAGCCGAGCTCTCGGTCTTCGTCCCGTCCCAGCCATGCCCTGGTTCTTTCTGGCGGCGTTGCTGGCCGCGCTGCTGCTGCTGCTGCTGCTCCTGTCCCGCCGGCGAATGCGGTGAGTGGGCCGCCCCAAAGAAGTGTAGAACCTCATTCCCTGAACCCCAACCCATTCGCTTTCTCCCCCTCCTCCTCTCCCCCCTACTTCCTCCACGAGGTTCCTGATCCGCACCACGGAATCCGGGACCCCGGGAAACCAAGTCTGACGGGGAATTCCCAGGCACTAAAACCAAAATTGTACCCTAGAGGAAGATGCGAATGCGAGATTCAGCCTTTTAGTCCTGGGAGGGGGATACTGACTAGGATCGTGGCCCTCGGGACCCCTGCGCCCTAGGAAAAGAGAGCAAGGCTGTAGAACCCCCATTCTTATGCCAGAAACGTTTAGGGAGACTTCTGGTCTTAAGTCTGGTGGAAAAGGCCCCATAGCTGGAATGGAAACTTCTTAGCCTCAAATTCTATTTTCTTACTTATTATCTGTGTGACTTTGGTTATTGGAGAGAACTTTGCAGGAAGGATTTAAGTTTCCACATCTGTAATATGAAGGTGGGGAGGGGGTACGGTGCGGAGGGAGTGAACTAAATTGTCTCCTAGGTTCCCTGCTGTTCTGTCAGTCAAAGATTTCTTAGGAGTTACAAGTGCTTGGAGAACTCCAAGTAGAAAGAAAATATCCATTTCTTGGTATACCAGGTAGAACAAAACGCCTTCAGATAAGTCAGGAATGAAAAAGCCGAGCAGGCATTTGCTGGGGCTGGGGAACCAGGCCTCAGAAAACAATAAGGCAGAGAACAACTGACCAGGAATCAGGAGATCTAGCTTCTAGACCTGGCCCTATTACTTAGATTGGTCTGGGCAGGTCCCTTACCTTTTCTACACCTCTATTTCTTCCTTTATAGAACCAGAGGTTTGACCTAAATGCTCTGTAAGGCTCCCTCCATCTCTGACAGTCTGTGTCACTTCCAGCTTTGATCTCCCCTATGTTCAGCTTTCTTCTGGTTCCTCCAACTATGACAATGTATATTCCCCCCCAAAATGAGGAGGTTGGACTAAATGACTTCTATGATTCCTTCCAGCTCTAAATGTACTCTCCTATGATCCCTGAAAGAGATTAAGTTGAACCTGTATTCTTTTATCCTTTTTGGGTCCAGCAATTCAACAAACTTTTTATTTCAAATTTTCAAAAATGTCTGCTGGGTTGGCCAAAATCTGTCCAGGGTTGTCTTAGGGACTCAGATCTCTTTTAAATGACGCAGCACAGAACACCTTCTTTACTCTTCTGAGTGCTGTCATTCCCTGTGAGCCAGTTACACCCTGTTGTTACCCACATTCCCATTAACAAACAAGTTAGTCCTTGTTATTTGTTGATGGATTGTCCAATGTTAAACACCTGCAACCCAACTCATTTCCAGGGAGCTATTTCCACGGTTATTTGGGAAAGCATAATAAATGCATAGATATTAGCCTAGGGGAAATTGTGAAGGGATACTAGTGACAAATTTTACTTCTATTTGGTTTGAAATGTATTTTTGTATGTTTTCTGAGTTATGCACATCTCTAGTGCCCTTAATATGGGAAATTGAGAGCTAATTGTGTATGTCCTTATCTTTTCCTCTAAAATTCCTGTTCTGATAATAATTACTCGCATTTCAATAATATGGTATAGCTCACAAAGCTCTCTTCCTCTAACAGTCATGAGAAGTAGATAGTGCTAGTATGATACCATCATTTTGTAGATAAGGAATTTGAAGCCCGAGTTATTTGTCCCTGGAAGGGTAGCAGGGCTGAGGTCTCCAGACTCCAAGTCCACTGTGTTTCAGCTGAAGAGATTCAGATTATCAATGAGTCTTAACACTAAGCAGTTCATCAGTTTTTGGTGGGGTTTTTTTTTTGTTGTTGTTGTTTGTTTGTTTGTTTCCTATCTCACAATACAGGAGGCACAGTGTCATAGTGGATAGAGCACTGGATGTGGGCTCTGGGGTTTAGATCCCACCACAGACATTTACTAGCTGTATGAATCAAATCACTGAACTTTGTTGACCCTGTTTTAGCTTTTGTAAATGATAATAGGGTTATTCGTAAGGTTGCTGGTCTAAGTTCCAGTAAGATTATGTATGTAAAATACTCTTCAAACTTTAGTTCTAAAGGTGAGTTATTGCTATTATTCACAGAGCCTTTATTCCACCCAGCTTTATATTCTCTCTTGGAAAGATGGGAGATATGCAAAGAAGAATGTGACAGAAAATCCATCTTAGTTCATAGTCAAGGAGGGCATTCAAGATGAAAAGACATGATATTCTAGATCAGACTGTATGACAATGATATTAAGTGAAGCAATCAGAGCTGGCAATAATCCTAATGTTGAAGGGAATCTGGGAAGTCTTCCTAATGGTGATGGGATTGAACTGGGCCTTGTGTCAAGATGAATAGGCAAAGATTTTTAAAAATGGGATATACTAAGTTGGAGAGTGTGACAGATAGTGTTACTGGAATCACAAGAATGGTACATTGAGAGAACTATACCCTAAAAACCACTAAAAGCAAGGGGTTCACATCAGGGAGTCTTGTGGAAAGCAATTTTAAAAAATAGTTCAAAGACCTAATAGCTTTAATTACAGCGCTTATTCATTGAAATGAAAACTGAAAACAAGTATACAAAACAGTCAATTACTGACTTTATTGAAAGCAGTAAGAGTTTCCACAACACCAAACAAACCACTTTTAAGTTTTTCCCGCTGCAGTTTCTTCAGTGTTTATCAAAATACAAATTTTTAAAAAGTAAAGATCTTTTTCTTTTCAGATGGCACATTTGTCCCTTGTAATAATGAGGGGCAGTAAAGAACATTTCATACATATTCAAATGGGGAATTGTTCCAAAAATAGGAATGAGTATTTCTCGAATGGAAAGCTCTCATGCGCAATTTATTTTATTTCAAAACTTAGACACCATTAGAGAAATGCCTGGTGTTCTTGTATGTGTTTTTGAAATAATCTCCAGCCACGCTTTGGGACTAATGTAGGCTGTGTTTACTGTGGAGAACTTTCAAACAGAAACACCACACAATTGACCAAATTTAAAAGTCTGTTTTTTGTTGTACAAATATATATGAAAGCTCTTCTCAGTGTTTGTAACCAGCCACTATTGTGTCCTTCCTAAGAGTTATTCATGTATGAGGGAGAACTAATCACAGCCTGATCTGAACTCTGGGCTGGAGGGGGGCAGTGTTTGGTGAGGGGAGAGTCTAGTGATAAATGGTTTATGATTGAGGATCTAATGCTTTCAATGTGCAACCTACTATGAGCCACAATCCTGAAGCTTTTTTTTTCCCTAATAAGTGTCCAGGTGAGTACAAATACAAGCATAAATTCTTTTGCCAATTACAAAAATCAGTCCTTATTTGTTCTGGAAGTAATGGTGCCATAGGGGGTTTGGATCTTGTCCTGGCCATCTACATTCCATACCATGATGTTAATATTTTTGTATTCTACCATTTCTGCATTGAAATCTATAGTGTGAATAATAATTTCTATTTCACTTTCAGCTTCAATTTGTACAAAAGGTTATCTTTCTTGCTTCATCCAAACCAACCATTAGAATCCAAATTTCTTTCTTTCTTTCTTTCTTTCTTTCTTTCTTTCTTTCTTTCTTTCTTTCTTTCTTTCTTTCTTTCTTTCTTTCTTTCTTTCTTTCTTCCTTTCTTCCTTCCTTCCTTCCTTCCTTCCTTTCTTCCTTTCTTCCTTTCTTTCTTCCTTTCTTCCTTCCTTCCTTCCTTTCTTCCTTTCTTCCTTTCTTTCTTCCTTTCTTCCTTCCTTTCTTCCTTTCTTCCTTCCTTTCTTCCTTTCTTTCTTTCTTTCTTTCTTTCTTTCTTTCTTTCTTTCTT
>JAJPUD010005396.1:79230-138905 GCA_023553655.1 Myrmecobius fasciatus
CTTTCTTTCTTTCTTTCTTTCTTTCTTTCTTTCTTTCTTTCTTTCTTTCTTTCTTTCTTTCTTTCTTTCTTTCTTTCTTTCTTTCTTTCTTTCTTTCTTTCTTTCTTTCTTTCTTTCTTTCTTTCTTTCTTTCTTTCTTTCTTTCTTTCTTTCTTTCTTTCTTTCTTTCTTTCTTTCTTTTTTGCCAAAGAACCCCTTGAGGAAGTTAACAAATATATTCCCCTTGTTCCAAGTGTAATGTGTTGAATGTTGATAAAAGAAATGGCCCTATTCCTGAGCCTAGGGTTTCCTATCTCCTCACTGTGGAAAGCATTTAGGACCAGAGTTGGGAGACCTGATTTTGAATACTGATTCTGCCTCAGTTTCCTAACTTGTAAATTGAGAGAAGACCCTTTTAAGTCTAATAGATGGGAGAGGAAGATAAGTGAGGCCAAATTGGGGACAATTCTATTTTTTGACTCTTTCCCCGCCCTGTTTGGGAGTAGAAATTGTCTTCCTTGGTCTGGGGATTTGTTTCTTAATCTTCAATGCAAGTAAGGGAAAGTGACCAGCTAGCCACAGACCACAGGCCCTAAAATAGATTTGGCTTTCACCACTGACCACACCCAGGCCTGGAAACTGAATTTACTGCCCAGATGTGTCAGAAGCCTGGGTTGGGATTCTCAGGATGGCAAGGGGTGGAGGCCCTTTCCTCCTATTTGGGTTGAAGCTTGGATTGACATGCTGGCAATACTTCCTGCTTTTGTCAATAAGTTAGCCCTGCTGTTTGGGTCGCATTTTTCTACTTTTTTTTTTTTTTTAGAAATAGGAAATCATCTCAGTCAGAAATAATACCTTGTCTCCTCTGGAGGCCTCCAGCTCTTCTAAGGGCCAATTCATGCCAAGGAAGAAGTTAACACTATAAGTGCCAATCAGGTGGAATGATGTTTCTCCACTTTCTGGAGCTATATTGAGTATACCTTCAGCCTCCATTGGATCAGTCCTCAGATAAATCCTAAGGGAGCTATTGTCTTCCAGTCCTGGCTCTGCCTCTAGTTTATTGAGTACCTGTAGAAAAATTATTTTCCTTCCCTGTGCCTCAGTTTTTTCATCTGTAAAATAGAGTTTGGACTTTTTGTTGTATTGTTCAGTTGTTATATCTGACTCTTTGTGACCCCATTTGGTGTTTTGGCAAAGATACTACTGGAGTGGTTTGCCATTTCTTTCTCCAACTCATTTTATAGAGGAGGAAACCAGGAAAACAGAGTTAAGTGACTTGCCACACAACTAAGTGTCTGAGGCCAGGAAGATGAGTCTTCTTGACTCCAGGCCCAGTGCTCTATCCACTAAGCCACTTAGCAGCTAGGTTGGATGGATGGTCTCTAAGGCATCTTCTCTGTTCTAAGAGCAATGACATTTTATATTTTAAGTTCCCTTTCAGCACAGATATATTATCCTAAAGCACTCCCAGTTTATAGTTCAATGAAAACATGGCTTTCAGAAGCTAGATAGAGCAGAGCAACTCCAACAGTTCAGAGTAGTGCGTGTTTTTCCTCTCTGGGCTTCAATTTTCCCATTTCAAGTTCTTTTTTAGAATTTTATTTTCTAAGCTCCTTTCCTGTTCAGACATTTTGTGTTCTATGTCCTTAAGACATTTCCAGATCTAATATTTAAGGTATTTTTCCTCTTGTCTTTAAAGATGTTTCACTGATTTTTTTTTTTGGTACCAAAGAGAAGCCTCTTGTATAAGAAACAGAAACAGTAAAGTAAAAGCAACAGACCCTATTATATCTTAGTGAACACAACATCCTGCACCCATTGTCTATCACATCTCTATAAAGAAGAGAGAAAAGTAGTTCAATCTTGAACAAGATTAGTCATAGGATTATTGCAGCTATTAGGATTTCTGGTGTATTTAATTCTACATCTTCATCTATATTATTGTAGTCATTATGGATAACTTTCTTTGCTTTGTATTTATTAATTTCTACTAATACATCTGTATCCCTTATACTCATTTCTTTTGGATGTGATCTCTTCAGTGACACTGATCATTATGTGCCCATCCTGTGTAATTCTCTTCTCTATCTTCCTGTAAATCCTCCCTCCATAAGAGGTCTACTTTATTTATTAGGAGCTTCTTCTCATTCTTTTGACATTGTGTAGATCCCAGGAGAATACATGGACTATCCATTGGGTTCTTGCCAACTGACTGGCCCATCTTTTTCCAGGCACATACCTCTTTAATAACACTTTACTATTGTCTCTTTGTTCGTTTTTCTCCTATGCAATCCTTCACTGTAATATGTTACCGTCAGCTTATACCCACCATGCACCTCTCCATTGCTCTTTGATTAGTCTTCAGCTTAAATTTTTCAGAGAATGTGGTATTTCATGACTAGCAGCAATATAACAACATTGGAAGAATTTATTTTTAAAAGTGTGGGCCTTTGTTTTAGGGAGAAGCTTGGAAGAGGGAGATTATCATTAAAAGCATTGCTTTATTTCTCAAATTTGCTCCAATAGGGGACAGAGGGAAAAGATCTAACTATGACATCAGAAGACCTGGGTTCAAATTCTACTTCTGATACTTATTGATTGGGCAACCTAGATTACATTGAGTGATTAATTTCACATCCTTGGGCCTCAATTCCAATGAATAATGAGGAAGTTGGGATTTGATGGCTTTTGAGGTTTCTTCTAACTCTCAGATCTTAAGATCAAATCCACTCTTCTCATTCTGTTCAACCCTGGGACCTGCAATGGCTATCTTTGGATGTCCTTGCACATCTAATACCATTTTGATCTGGACCTAGATGTTCTCTGTCCACTTGAGTTTTTCCCCTTGTAGAAGACACATAGTCCAGTTGTTCCACCATTACATAATTGATGGACCTTATTTTGTTTCCAGTTTTAACATTTATTATACTTTATGTTTTAAGGTCCCTTCCAACTCTGTTTTAGGCTCTAATAACCTCCTCAGGGATAATAGTTCTCTATTTTTAGGTCTTTCTCAACCATAACATTTTGTGTCCTATGTTTTAAAGTATCTGCTAGTGTCATTACATGACACTAATGTTCTATGATTCCCAGAGGTAAATGGAATGATTCACATTCTGGCCTTGGCTAAATCACAGTCATAGTCTGTCAGTATTGTCCCAAAGCATCTTCACCAGAAGCTGTATCCATCTTAAACAACTGGAAGTTTGCAGATGAAGGCAGAATTTGCTTCATTCCCTTCCTGCCTCTCCACTTGGAGCCTGCCAGTATCCGAACCATCTCCTGGCACAGGAGTTCATGGAGACTCAGACTTGGGCTTTAATCCTGTCTTTGTAGTTTTGGGATGGGCCAGGGTGTGAGAAACAGGGAGTGAAAGGATGATTGCTGCTTCACCGTGTCCACACCTCCCCCGCTGGCACAACTCTACTTTGGGGTTCGTTCTGCTGTGGTGTATATTGTTCATGGTATCTACCACTCCCTTCTCCTCTCTCCTTATTAATGGAATTTATTGAAGTTCTATCCATCCTTCAAGGCCAATATACATATATATATTTCACTTGGATCTCTTGGGCCTTTTAGGGTAAGGATGGCAACTGGAACTGTGATTTCATTGTTATCCTAGGTGATAAAACTCCTTCAGCCAATACAAGCTGTGACACCTCTGTAGAGGTATCTTACAGAACTGCCTAGAGAATGGAGAGATTAAATGATTTGTGTTATACAATCATATTGTTAGAAGTGAGACTTCAATCTAACTCTTTGTGACTTTGAGGCTAGCTCTCCATTCACTACTCCATGCTGCCTCTATGACATGGATCTTAGAGTCATAGATTTATAGACTCATAGAAAAGTGAATTGAAAGTAGGTACTTGTTAGGGTAAACTTGCACAGGTTTCCAAGAACTGACAGTTAAATTGTCAGTGTGAGCACTCTTGGGAATTGGCAAATGCTATAAATCAAAGATTGATTTATTTTATAGTTGATTATCTAGACTTTAAAAAGTGATGGAGAAAATATTAATGATGTAGATTAAAGTGAGAAATGCCCTCCCCCCCGAGAGCCGGTTGTTAAACATTTATTAATGCCCTCTAATTCTATCAGCTGATTTCATGACCTTGGAGATGTATTTGTAGAATAATAGTATATAGTATAGTAGGTTTTTCCTGCTTCCAGTCTACTCTCTTCAACCCGTCCTTCGCACTAATGATATCTGAAAAATTTTTCCAGTGCATAGCCATGGTTATGCTACTCCTGGGCTCAAAAATCTTTACTGATTCCCCAGTGCCTAATGGATATAGCATAAACTGATTCGGGAATTCAAAGCCCTTCCCAATCTGCTTCTAACCTACCTATCCAACATTATTTTGGACTTCTCTTCACTCTCTCTGTGTTTCTTGTTTACATCTGGTTGGCCTCTGGCCTATTGCAAAAACTATCTTCCATGCTTGGAATACATTTCCCTCCCTCATCTCTGCCTGTTGAAGTTCCTTCTTTCAAAATCCAAAACAGTTGTAATGCCATGCTCTTTATGAAGCCCTCTCTATTCCCTACTTCCTTCCAGCTGAAAATCATTTCTTTATTCTTTCATTTCTCCTAGAATTTTGTCTGGTCTTCTCCTTTGCCTTCCTCACATTCAACTCCATAACATACTTATTTGTGTGTATGTCATACAGAGCCATAACTAAGATAGGATGACTTATGACTTTGCTATAGGGCACACCAAATTCAGGGGACACTGAAAGCATTTCTAAGCCTTCATCACTGTAAAAAACAGCAGAGATTAGCCTCTAATTCACAGGAAGAGTTAATTAAAATAGGAAACTACAAAATGGTCCATTTCCTTGCCCCATCAATCACATACCAAATGAACTTTACCTGTCTGCCTACACAGCAAACTGTCTCCACAACTCACATTGAAAGTGATTTCTTTATTGTTGTCTCGGGGTCCTTTCTCTCTGCTAAATTTAGGGTCCTGTTTTGATTGACTTGGCTCTGTTTGCATTGTGACTGTAATGTCTTATTCCCTTCCCCTTCTCAGGATTCTTTTAGTCTCATGGAATTTAGACCTTAAAAACCCTACTCTAATTTTATTATTTTACAATTGAGGAAACTAAGACTGGGACAGGTAGAGTGACTTGTTTTAGATCTCCTAGGCAGCAAGTTGTATAGTTGGGATTTGAAAATACTACCATATCATGGTGCCTATTTTAGATTGTAAGCAAGAACTATGTCATTTATCGCTTTATGTCTCCAGTGCCTTGTTCTAGTAGACCCTTAAATGTTTGTGGAGCTGTTCCATAGTCAGTCTCCTTTCACTATATGCTTATTACTTTCTGGGTTTTCTAGGAAACCTGGTGAACCCCCTCTGGATCAAGGCCTCATTCCCTGGCTGGGCCATGCCTCAGAGTTTGGCAAAGATGCAGCTGGATTCCTCTCCAGAATGGAAAAGAAGCATGGGGACATCTTTACTGTGAGTAGGCCTTTGGGAAGGGAGGGAAGACCTCAGTCTGTTTTTCCCCCTCTATGCCTCTGGGCCCTCCTGCCTCAGTCTTCAGGTTTCCTTATACAGTAGTGTTTCTTTTGAAGCATGTTGGGTCTGAAGACTTAGTGTTGTCAGCTTTTGCCATGGATTCAGAGTGACAGGGGAATAAATTACTTCTTTGATTCTCAGTTTACTCATTTGTTAGATGGAAATAGTCACAGTCCTGTCCCTGTCCATTTTGTTGTGAAGGCTGGGTGCTTTACAAACCAAGGACAGTATTTTATTATAATTAGCCAAGGGCCCAGCGGGTACAAACCAATTTAGTTCACAAGAACCTTTTCATGTGGCCACTATGAATGTCAATTATTCTGTAACTGGAGAGTCCTTAACCTCGACCTTTCCAATCAGTATTTTCAAGTGGATATCTTATTTCTACCATAGGGTTTTTATGACCTTTCTTCTGCTCCTTCTTGTAACCCCTCTTTACCACAAAACAAACCTGCCCAAGAAGAAAACTACAGCTTTCCCCCCCCTACTTAGCATCATAAAAGCCACGAAAGGAAGAAAACAAGAAATCAAGGAGGCTAAAATTGGATTGGACTGTGGAAAAGAGTAAGATTTTCATCATAGGAGTTGTTATTCAGGTGAAGACTGGATTCTGTAAAGAGGATTCTTGCCCCAGGTGGCCGTTGAACTAAATGACTTTTCCAAATCTATTTTCTGTGAGATGTGGAAGAGGTCATTTCATCCCACCCCTACTGCCAACAGCTTACTATCATCAACACCAAACAGCTATTCTGAACACTGCTGCTTTGCTTTGTAGGCTCGCAAGATCTTGATTTTTATTTATTTTTCTTTTACAAAGCTTTTTATTTCAAAAACATATGCATAGATAATTTTCAACATCCCAAAACCTTGTGTTCCAAATTTTTTTCTCCTTCCCTTCCCCCTATCCCTTCCACTAGACAGCAAGTAATCCAATATATGTTAAACATGTGCAATTCTTCTATACATATTTCCACAATTATCGTGTGCACAAGAAAAATCAAATCAAAAAGGAAAAAAAAATGAGAAAGGAAAAAAAACAAGCAAACAATAACCAAAAGGTGAAAATACTATGTTGTGATTCATAGACCTCTCTCTGAGTGCAGAAGGCTCTCTCTCTCCCCCTCACAAGACCATTGGAACTGGCCTGAATCACCTGGCTGTTGAAAAGAGCCACAGCCATTAGAATTGGTGATCATGGTTCTAGAGCTGGAAGAAGCCTTTGAGGTCAAGTCCAATATCCCCGATTTTACAAATAAGGAAACTGAGACCCAAAGCTGTTTAAATAACCAAACTAGCCTGCTTCTCAATGCCTGTGACATCTCCACTCCAGGAATTCCCCATTGACCTTCACGTGATCCCAGAATGTCAAAGTTGGAAGGGACCTCAGGAGCTCATGTTGTTCCCTTCTGTTTTATTAATGAGGAAACTGAAACTAGAGAGGAAGAATGAGTTATCTAAGATATCACCGTGAGAAAAAGCAATCAACAAGCATTTATTAAATGTTTCCCATGAATATTATTGTTCTATAAGAAACGACCAGCAGGATGATTTCAGAGCAGCCTGGAGAGACTTGCATGGACTGATGCTGAGCAAAGTGAGCAGAACCAGGAGATCATTATACACGGCAACAACAATACTACATGATGATTAATTATGATGGACATGGCTCTCTTCAACAATGAAATGTTTCAAACCAGTTCCTATTGTTCAGTGAAGAAAGCCATATACACCCAGAGAGGGATATGAAATGTGGACCATAACATAACATTTTCATGCTCTCTATTAATGTTTGCTTGCATTGTGTTTCTTTTCTCTGATTTTTTTTGTAGATATGATTTTTCTTGCACAACAATGATTAAGTGTGGAAATATGCATACATATATTCGATTTGTTAAGAATTTTAACATGATTAACATGTAGTGGATTTCCTGCCATCTAGGGGAGGGGTGGAGACTAGGGGGGAAAAATTTGTAACAGAAAGCTTTGTAAGGGTCAGTGTTGAAGAATTACTCATACATATGTTTTGCAAATAAAATGTTTTAATTAAAAAAATAAATGTTTCCCATAGTACCAGGCATTATATTATACACTGGTTACCAAGACCAAAATGAAACAGACAATGCTCTTGTGGAGCTTGCATTTGATCAGGAAAAGTAACATGTGTCAAAATAAGCATATGCAAAGTTAAGTACAACGTAATGCTTTGGAGGAGACTAGTAGCTACAAGAACCAAGAAAAATCTCACGTAGAAGGTAGAGGCTAAATTGAATTTTGGTGAAAACTAGGATTCTAAGTCATGAAAATGAGGAAGGAGTGCATTTCAGGCATGGGGGACAGCCGGTGCAAATGCACCGAGGTGGGAGATGAGGTGAGTGAGGAGCATCAAGAAGGTTAGGAGGGCTGGAGCACAGAATAAATGACCAGAGTAATTGGAATAAGACTATAAAGGTAAGTTAGGATGGCTAGGTGGTGCTGTAGTGCACAGTGCTGGGGCTCATCTTCCTGAGTTCAAATCCAGCCTCAGACACTTATGAGACACAAGTTAGACACTGATCCTCAGGCATGTCACTTAACTCTGTTTGCCTCAGTTTCCTCATCTGTAAAATGATCTGGAAAAGGAAATGACAAATCAATTCAGTATATTTGCCAAGAAAACCCCAAATGGGGTTATGAAAAGTAGAATATGACGAAAAACTACAAAATAACCACAAAAGGTAGGTGAGTGTCAGGTTGTAAAAATGTTTAACTGCCGGACAAGTTTTGTGTTTCATCCTAGAATTAATAGAAAGTCACTGGCATTTAGGAGAGTAACATCACCAGACCTATGCTTTAGGAAAATCAACACAGAGGTTGTATGAAAAATGGTTGGGAGAGAGGGAGAAACTTGAGTCAGGAAGACTAAGAGGCTTTTGAAATAATCCAGAAGTGATGATGATGACCTGAATTAAGGTGGTTGATTGTGTGAGTAGAGATAAGGTGACAGATATGAGAAATGTTGTGGAGGTAAAAATAGCAAGATTTAGCAACTGATCTGGAGAGATGGATGTGGGTAAGGGAGAAGGAGAGGTCAAGAATGACTGGAAGGACATCACTCTCCCATCTTTGACAGAAATAGAAACGTTAGGAATTGGAGTGTGTTTGGCGAGAAAGATAATGAGATTTATTTGGGATATATTGAGTTTGAGATGCCTATCAGACATCTATTTCAAAATATGAGGCAGGCCTGAATATGTGGTTGAATGGATTCTCACTTGAGAATGATCTGCATTGAAGTGGTAAAATTAAACCCATGGGAATTGAAGAAGTTACCAAGACTCTAGAGAGAGAAAAAAAAAACAAAAACAAAAGGACCCAGGACAGAGTCTTGGAGAATACCCATAGTAAAGGCCTGTGATATGAATGATGACTCAGAAAAGGTGTCTGAATCAGAAATGGCCAAGATAGGTAGGAGGCAATCCAGAGGGAACAGTGTCATAGAAACCCCAAAAGGAGATTTGCCCAGGAGTAGTGAACTGAGAGTCAACAGTGTTAAATCCATGCAAGGGAGAGATTAAGAAAGATGAGGACTCTGAAAAAAGTTGTTGGATCTGGCAATTAAAAAATTATTGGTCACTTTGAAGAGAGGAATTTAAATTGAGTGCTGAGGTCAAAATCTAAATTGCAAAGGGTTGAAAAGTGAAAGGAAAGAAAGAGGCCACAAGAGGGGACAGTTTTTTCCCCTAGGAATTTCGTTGTGAATACAAGGAAGGATATGGGATGCTGGTTGCTCCAGGAGATGGTAAACTCAGATGAAAGCTTTTTTAAGAAGGAAGAGAGAGATTAGACATATTTGTAGTAACAGAAAATGAAGTAGGAGATAGGAAGCAACTGAAGATGTGAAGGAGAGAGAAGGAAAAGGGGGAAAGGGGGGAGGAAAGAAGGAGATGGAAGAGGAGGAGGAAGAGAAAAAGAAAGAGACAGAAGAGGAGAGACAGGAAGGGAAGGAAGGGGATAGAGGGAGAGAGGGGGGAAAGAGAAAGGGAGAGAGATGGAGGGAGGAAAGAAGGGAGGGAGGAAAGGGAAAAGAAGGCAAAGGATAGGATCAAGAATTGCAGAGTTGACCTTGGAAAGAAGGGCTACCTTTTCATCAAAGAATATTATAAAGGGGGATAAAATGGGAGATGAGGTCAAGTAGTTTTGAAATCTAGAGAGGGGAGAAAAGGGAACTCATGGTAAGAATATTTAGCATTTATATATTTTACCAACATTTTATCATTTTATTCTCACAACAACTATGGGAGATAGGTGCTATTATTATTCCCATTTGACAGATGAGGAAATTGAGGCACACAGAGATTGTGACTTGGCCAGAATCATACAACTAATAAGTGTATGAGATTGGATTTATATTCAGGTCTTCCCTACTCCAAGTCCCATACTCTATTCATGTCATTCCTAGAATGGCTTCCATTTTTCCAGTAAATTATTAGGTGAGGTTCTCCCTTGGCTGAGAGTATTAAGCAGAGAGTAATGTAGGAAGCTTAAGGAGAGAAAAGATCTAGGATAGCTGATATGGTGAGTGTCCTGAAATGTCCATTGAAGGCCCAGATCTCATTGTGTCTCACTAAATACAAAGAGAAAAGAACTAAGGAGAAGCACAGTATAAAAAGAGGATTACTGTATTTGAAGTCAGAGAAGCTGGATTTGAATTCTGCCCCTTCTATTGTCACCCCATGCAATCTCAGGCAGGTCATTCCCCATCTCCAGGTCTTGGGCTCTTCATCTGTAAGATGAGTAGGTGGGCTAGATGGTCTCCAACTATAATTGACTCTAAATCTCTGACTGAACTGACTTCCCAGGTGCTCGTGGCAGGGAGGTTTATCACAGTACTCCTGGACCCTCACTCATATGACACAGTCGTCTGGGAGTCGAGCTCCAAACTGGACTTCCACAAATACGCCATCTTCCTCATGGAGAAGATTTTTGATGTCCAGCTGGCCAACTATGATCCTGGTTTGGAGAAAGCCAAGATGAAACCGTGAGTGTCTGAAGAATGATCATTTAGGGATTAGGAAAGGGAGAGAATCCTTCTTTCATCTACTCCATATTCATTGTCTCTTGTGTGTTTTTGTATTCTCAGCATCAAACACATTAGATAGTTGCTAAATGATTGATTACCATCCCCTCCTCCCAAAAGAGCACTAGACTTAGGGCCAGGTGATCTGGGTGTGAATCCCAATCTACCACTTATTAGCTGTCAGCAAGTCATTGCCCTTTTCTGAACTACAGCTTCTTCATCTGTAAAATGGGGAGAATAATTTTTATTCAGCTTCCCTCTCAGGACAGTTATGGGATATAAATGAGATAATGGATATAAAAGTGCTTTTAAATTAGAAAGCAGCACAAAGTAGGCTACAATCATTCTTAGGGGACTCTTGGAGCTGAGTTCAGCCCTGTGATTTTCCTCTCTTCTCCATGTCCCCAGGACCCTGCTCCACAAGAACCTGCAAGCTCTCACTGGCGCCATGTTTAACAACCTTTGCAATATCCTGAAGGATCCAGGGAACATGAGCACAGACTGGCAAGAAACGGGGCTGTTCCAGTTCTCCTACAATGTAATGCTTAGGTGAGTTTCTTCATAATATATCCCCATCCTTCTTATAGTAGACAAGAGCAACCTGATAGCCTGGACTGTTGGGAATGAGGCTTCTGTTCAAATGAGAGGGTAGATGTAAAAAGTTTTTGAAAAGTTAAAGTCCCAATATCTATGAAAGGGATATGCTAACATTTCATGGAATCTTAGAGCTAAAACGGGGCTTTGATAAATCACTTCCTCAACCTCAGCTTTTTATAAAATGAGAGAGCTGGATTAAAGAGATCTCTAAAGCCCCTTCCAGCTATAAATTGTGCAATTCTCCATAAAATGTTAATGCTAGAAGGAACCTTAGAACATAGAATTTCAATATAGAGTTGGAAATAGACCTTAGGACATAGAATACAGAATATTAGAACTGAAAAGGACCTTAAAAACAAAAATATAGAATGTCAGATTTGGAAGGGACCCTAGAAGAAAGAAGATAATGTGTTAAACCCAGAAGAGAACCTAGCACAGAAAACATAGACTTTTATAGGAAGAAGGGACTTTAGAAAGTAGAATATCAGAATATAATGCTAGGACATAGTAAAATGTTTGATTCTGATTTGCCAAAGGACTTTAGAGGTAAATGTTGACTCAGAATGAGGCTGAAATTTAGTTCATTCTTTTATGTTATCTTGCCAACCAGAGCCGGCTACCTGACACTATATGGCACTGAGGGTGATGATCCAGTTAGTCAAGCCGGAGATCGAGCCCATTCTGCAAAAGTTTTCCAGGGTTTCTATCAGCTAGACCAGCTTCTGATGAAACTTGCCCGTAACTCTCTGTCAGGAGGTGAGTACTGGGGAATACTTAAGGTAGGAGAGAGAACTGAACCCCAAGGTGTTGAGGAAACAGAGGGGAAAATATTCTTTGTACCCAACTATTGCTCCCTGAGCAGCCTGGGAAAATCTAGAACTGACTTCACTTGCCTCTTGCCCTGAGGCTATGCCCCTCAGGGCAGAGTCCCCTTAGCTTTCTCTCCATCTATCCCCATAACTGTGTCAATCTGTTTTTCACTGTCCTTCTGCTTCATGAAAACTTTACATGAGGGTCCACGTAGTTGGAAGTGAAAGGCATTTGACTAGGCATTGCATCCATGGCATTATTGAGCTGTGAATTTGAAAAGGGACTTCCCTCTTTGACTCCCTCCTTCTCTGAAGACTTTGCCTTTCTGGCAGTGCTCCCACTATTGGGTATTTCTCTCAGACATATTCATTGCTCTCTGCTACCTCTTCCAGACCCTTCCTCTGCTGTCATCACTTAACAATCCATCTTCATTTGAGATTGCCCCGTCCAGATCTTTGTCAAAGTTATCTGCTGATCTCCATGTAATTTTCCTTCATTTTTCAAGGAGTTTAGTGTCTGTATCATAGTTTTCCTCTGCACCTTAACATACTAACAAGTCTGGATTAAACATACATGAAGATGGCTCCTAGAACACCTGAGTTTTTCAGTTCATCCATCTCCATCTTCTGTGAATTTCAGCTTTACTCTATTCAGCCACCACTAAGGTCATACCCTTGATCTTACCATCTCCTCATCCATAATTCTGAATTTTCTCAGATAACGAACTCCTACCCTTTCATGTCTTTCTCATTTGTCCTACATCTATTCTGCATCTTCACCACTTCACTTCCACTTCTCTGACTCCCCTTGTTTCCCAGTTTATCACCATGACTCTGGCTTGCTCCCTTCATAGTCTATGGTGAGCCAGTCCAATTAAACATTATTCTTTACCCTTACAACATCTATTCCCCACATCCTGCAAAGCCTTGCCAATCTCTAGCTCTGAATGTTATCCCTGCCATCTTCTTCCATTTCCACTTATATGCTGCTTTGGGGGGAAAATCATAACACTGTGCCAACAGGATGTTCTACAAATTTGTTATTTAATCTCAGTGGCTTTCCCAGTTTCATGGCAATCTTTTCTGATCTGTGGTTGATCCTCTCTTGTGCTTTACACAGTGGTTATTCTAAATCTTCTCTCTGCAAGCTCACTCTTTAACTCCTCCACAACATTTCCTATATCTATCCCTTTCTTTCCATTCACACAGACACTACTGTCTTTATCCCTCTATGCCTGGACTATTACAGTGGCTTTCTAATTGGTATTCCAGCATCCAGTCCTTCCTCTCTGAAGTCCACTCCCATGCAGCTTCTGAATTGAAATTCCTAAGGCATAAATTTCACCATATTGTTCCCCTGCTCAAGATACAGACTCTTGGTCTGGCATTTAAAAATCCTCTATGATCTATCTCCCACCTACCTCCCAAGTTTATTTTGTGCTAGTTCCCTTCATGTTCCCTATCTTATAGACTGACCCTTATGCTAGTCTTAAACTTGGCTTCTCTTTATCTCTCTTATAAGCAATGTGAATCCATGCAAAGAGTTTAGGATTTAGAATCAGAAAGATCTGAATTCAAATAGAACCTCAGATACATTCTACCTGTGTGACTTTAAGCAAGTCATTTATCCACTCTCAGCCTCAGTTTCCTATATGTAAAATGGGGACAATAATAGCACTTACCTCCCAGGATTGTTGTAAAGAAATATTTGTGAAGTGCTTTGCAAACCTTAAAATCCTACTTATTATCCTCTGTGCATATGCTTAGACCTTCTCTCATATTTACTACTCAGAATCCATGTCTTTTCTCATGGCTTACCTCAGATACTATCTTACAGAATTCCCTTTTGATTTTCCTAGGTTTTAATGCTTTTTCCCCTCCTGAAATGTATTTGCATTCTAGCCAGTTGACCTACTTCTTGTACTCAGTACATAACATCCCAACTCTGTACCTTTGTGCCTTTCTATTGGTGTTCCTTCATGCTTGGAAATATCTACCTTCTCACTTCAACCTTGTAGAATTCCCAATTTCATTTAGAGAACAAATTGGGTACCACCTCCTACAGGAAGCCTTACCAAATATTCCCAACTGTTACTGCTTTCCATTCCCTTCCCCTAATTATTTTGTATTCATTCTGTCTCTATTTCGTTTGTACGTGTATATATACACATATGTATATATGTATAAACATGTTTTCCCTGTAAAACATAAGCTCCTTGCAGGCAGACACTGTCTCATTTATTATTATTATTTGCCTTTGTGTCTCCATTACCTGTCACACAATCTGTTGTCAATTAGTCTATATTTAATTGAATTATTTATTCAGGTGTTATAATTCTTTTTAAATATGAACTCCTTGAGAGGAGGGACTATTTCATTTTTGTCCTTGTTTCCTAAGTACCTGTCTACATATAAAAGACACTTCTATAGTTTCTTTCTTTCTTTCTTTCTTTTTTTTGAGTTTTTTTATTGTTTTATTTTTTCAGGTTATACATGCACATTATTTGTTCATATATATGCATGTATATATACATTTTTTTTAATAAAGCTTTTTATTTGCAAAACATATGAGTGACCTTTCAACATTGAACTTTGCAAAAAAACTTTTTTTTCCCAAGCTTTTCCTTTCCCTCCCCCCGCCCCCCACCCCTAGATGACAGGTAATCTAATACATGCTAAATAGGATAAATTATATGAAAAATACAATACATGTATACATATCTATACAGTTATTTTACTGCACAAGAAACATCAGATCTAGAAAGAGAAGAAGAAAAAAACAACCTAAGAAGGAAAACAGAATGCATGGAAATATTCACAGAAAGCGTTAAAATGCTGTGTTGTGGTTCACTCTCAGTTCCCACAGGCCTCTCTCTGGATGTATATGACTATCTTCATCGCAGCACAACTGGTTTGAATCACATCATTGTTGAAGAGAACCATGTCCATCAAAATTGATCATCGTATAGTCTTGTTGCTGTGTATAATGTTCTCTTGGTTCTGCTGATTTCACTCAGCATCAGTTCATGCAAGTCTCTCCAATCCTCTCTGAAATCCTCCTGTTGGTCATTTCTTACAGAACAATAATATTCCATAACATTCATATACCATAATTTATTCAGCCATTCTCCAATTGATGGGCATCTTTTCAATTTCCAGCTTCTTGCCACTACAAAAAGGGCTGCCACAAACATTTTTGCACATGTGGGTCCCTTTCCCTCCTTAAAAATCTCTTTGGGATATAGGCCCAGTAGAAACACTGCTGGGTCAAAGGGTATGCACTGTTTGATAACTCTTTGAGCATAGCTCCAAATTGCTCTCCAGAATGGTTGGATCCGTTCACAGTTCCACCAACAATGTATCAGTGTCCCAGTTTTCCCACATCCCCTCCAACAGCTATCATCATTTCCTGTCATTTTAGCCAATCTGACAGGTGTGTAGTGGTATCTCAGAGTTGTCTTAATTTGCATTTCTCTGATCAATAGTGACTTGGAGCACCTTTTCATGTGACCGGAAATAGTTTCAATTCTCTATATATTTTAGAAATGAGGCCTTTATCAGAACCTTTGGATGTAAAAATATTTTCCCAGTTTACTGCTACCCTTCTAATCTTGTCTGCATTCATTTTGTTTGTACAAAAACTTTTCAACTTGATATAGTCAAACTTATCTATTTTGTGATTAATGATGACCTCTAGTTCTTCTTTGGTCACAAATTCCTTCCCCCTCCACAGGTCTGAGAGGTAAACCATCCTACATTGTTCTAATTTGTTTATAATATCATTCTTTATGCCTAGATCATGAATCCATTTTGACCTTATCTTGGTATATGGTGTTAGGTGTGGGTCAATGCCTAATTTCTTCCAGACTAGTTTCCAATTATCCCAGCAGTTTTTGTCAAATAGTGAGTTTTTATCCCAAAAACTGGGGTCTTTGGGTTTATCGAACACTAGATTATAATTGTCATTGAGTATTTTGTTCTGTGAACCTAACCTATTCCACTGATCCACTACTCTATTTCTTATCCAGTACCAAATGGTTTTGGTGACCACTGCTTTATAATATAGTTTTAGATCTGGTGCAGCTAGGCCACCCTCATTTGCATTTTTTTTCATTAATTCCCTTGAAATTCTTGACCTTTTGTTTTTCCAGATGAATTTTGTCGTTATTTTTTCTAGTTCAGTTAAATAATCTCTTGGGAGTTTGATTGGTATAGCACTAAATAGATAGATTAGTTTAGGTATATATACATTTTTATGAATAATTTTGGGAGAGAAAAATCAGAACAAAAGGAAAAAACACAAGAGAAAAAAAACAGAAGAAACAGGAAAAAAGTGAGCATAAGATCTGTTGATTTACATTCAGTCTCCACAGTTCTCTCTCTGGCTGCAGAGAATTTTCTATTCAAAGTTTATTGGGATAACTTTGGATCACTAAACCACTGAGAAGAAACAAGGCTTTTATACTTGATCATTGCTTAATCTTGCTGTTACTGTAATCCTGTTTCTGCTTGTATATAGTTTCTTAAAATAAATTGAATCTGGCTTCCATTTGGAATAAGAAGGGGATTCCAATAATGGTCAGCAGGTGGCAATGTTGGGAAAGGTTTTTCTGGTCATTGAACCATTCATAGAGCAGACAATGAGCAAGAAAAAGATGGTTGCATCCTAAGAGTTAATTGCTAAATTTTTAGTGTGAGAAATCTATGCTTCAGAAATTGATAAAAGCTATAGAATTGAGCTTGATTTGTTGTTTGTTGACTATCTAGATTTAAGAAAGTGAAGAAGAAAATGTTAATATATAGAATAAAGGACTTGGCATTGTGGGAATGTGATGGAATAAGGCAGGAAATGACGTAGCTCTCCTAAATTACCCTCAACCCCCCCCCCCTTAAAACAGTGCTTCAAATTGAATCTTAAAGTGACAGAAATAATAAGAAGTTGGAGTAAAACAGTCATTCAGCCTAAGAATACTTAGGAGGATTTTAGGAGGAAAGACCTGAGTTACTGGGGTAGGGGGTCTGACCAATATTGAAGTTCAGCTACTGTTGCATCAGCAAACAGCAAGCCTTGGAAGTAGCTTCATGGGTGGTAGCTGGTGGTGGTTTGAGAACTTTCAATCCACATATAGAGTAGAGTCAAGTGACTGACAGTGGAATGCAGGGGCCTTCTGTTGGCACTGGATGAGGACCCTCATATGTTAATCCAACCCAATCCCAGGCTGTGGTTCTGAGAAAAGAAAGGCAGCTCTGGCTGATGAGTGCAGTTGCAGAGAGTTGGAGTTCCTGCTGTGGGTTCTGGGAGGCAGGAGACTGGTTCTGGTCATTTACAGATACTGCAATTCCTGGTTTTGGTGCCAGGGCACATCAATGCTTGCAGTTTCATGGAGGCCAGTGGTAGGTTTTCAGGACTTCAGAAAATAGGAATATTTCCTGGAATATTGAAATGAAAAGCATTTGTAGAGGCAGTATGGCAGAGCTGTTTGTGGCTCAGGAGTGGAGAGGAGTACTTGGGGTCACACAAAACCAACAAATAAGCCAGAAGAGCAGTGAGCACACCTGAGCCTGAATCACAGCACTTGGAAGAAGCAAAGAGTTAAAGAACCCCAGATAGAGCTCTGAAAATAGTGCAAAAATTCTGAAGCCCGAAACATTATCCCATTATCCCCCATTCCCCAGGAGCAGAACCCAACCCTAACATGAAGTTAACAACCAAGAAATAGGCCAGTAAAATAAGTAGCAGAAAAAGAAACTGATCATAGGTAATTACTATGGTGATAGAGAAGATTAGAGCTCAAACTCAGAAGAAAACAATAAAGCCAGAACAACCCCTTATAAAGCTTCAAAGAAAAATGTAAAAAGGTCACATATCCAAAAAGAATTCATGGGAGAGTTTAAAAAAGATCTAAAAGTCAATTAAAAGAGGTAGAGGAAAAATTGGAAAAAAGAAAAAAAAATTATGAAAAAAATCAACCAATTGGAAAAAAGATCCAAAAAATTTACTGAAGAAAATAACTTCTTAAAAATTAGAATTAGGCAAAGTAAAGCTAATGATTTCATAAGCCATCAATAATCGATCAAAAAATAACCAAAAAATAACCAAGAAATAACAAAAAGAAATTATCAGAAGAATAAAAAAGAGAACATGAAATACCTCATTGGAAAAATAACTGACTTGGAAAACAGGTAAAAGAGAGATAATAAAAGAACTATCTAAAAGTCATGATCATAAATAAAATCTAGACATTACACTTCAAAAGTTGAGCAAAATTGCCTTGAAGTTTTAAAACTAGAGGATAAAATAGGTATTGAAAAAATCCACATATTACTACCTGAAAGACATACCTAAGAGAAAACTCACAGGAAGAATATAGCTAAATTTCAAAGGTCCCAGTTCAAGGAGAAAAAGCAGCTAGAAACAATTCTAATATTGTGGAGCTACAATTAGAATAACACAAGATTTAGCAGCTTCTACATTAAAAGACTGAAATTCATGTGATATAAAATATACCAAAGAACAAAGGAGCAGGGCAAGAATCACCTACTTAGCAAAGTTGAGTGTAATCCTGCAAGGAAAAAAATAAATGTTTAATGAATGAAAGGACTTTTAGACACTCTTGAGAAAAAGACCAGAACTGAACAGAAAATTTGATGTTCAAATACAAAAATCAAAAGAAACATAAGAACATAAATATGAAATACTAAGTCCTTTAATAAGTTTAAACTATTTACTGTCTTAAATGGAAAATATTTGTACTTCTTAAGAATGTTATCATTATTAGGGTAATTACAAAAATTACACATTTAAAGGGCTTGGATTTGAGTAGATTATGATAGAACAATCCTAAAACAATAAAATTGGATTGGGAAAGTTAAAATGAACCAAATTATCTCATACCAAAAAAGTGTGAATGGAAAAGTTTTTACATTGGAGGAGAAGATGGGGTACAGAGAGCAGGCAGCATGGGAGACTTATTCTGATTGGAACTGGGTTGAAGAGGAAGTAAACATATACATGTAGTTGGATTAAACATTTTAACTTATAGAGAAATAGGAGAGCATGGAGATAGGATAAGGAAAAGACTCTTAGAAGAATGTGCAAATAAGAGAAAAAGTGATCAGGAGTAAACTAGATTTCTAAGGAGGGATGGGATGGGGAGGAGAGAAAGAGGGAGGGAGAGGGGAGATAAACAACAATGGAGAAAATAGAATAGAGGGAAACACACAACTCATAATTATAACTTTGAATGTAAATGGGATGAATTCACCCATAAAAATAAAAACAAATAGAATATATCAAAGCCCAGAACCAACAGTATATTGTTTACAAGAAACATACCATAAAATTAGAGGTATTCAGGATTGTTGGAACTCTGAATTTCAAAGGCTTTTTTTGTGATAAGGAAATTTTTTTTAATCAGAAAGAACTTTGATATTTACTAAAGGACCATGGAAACAAAGATTAAAAATTAACTGAATACTAGGTAACCTAATCTTAAAGAATGAGTGGGTCAAAGAACAAATTATGGAAACAAAAAACTTTATGAAAGAATGATAATAATGAGACAATATACCAAAACTTATAAGATATAGCAGAAGTGAAAGAAAAATCTATCTTTAAATGCTTCAAATCAATGAATTGTATAGGCAGTTTAAGAAACTAGAAAAAAAACCAAATCAAAAGCCCCAATTAAGCACCAAATTAAAAATCCTGCAAATTAAAGATGAGATGAATACAATTGAATGTAAGAAAAACATTTAATTAGTAAATAAAACTAGGAGCTAGGTTTTTTGGGGGGATGGGGGAAACACTAAAATAGATAAATCAGTAGTTAATATGATTTTTAAAAGAAGAAAACCAAATCTTTAATATCAAAAATGAAAAAGGTAAATATACCACTATTGAAGATGAAATTAAAACAGTTATTAGTTATTTTGCCCAATTATGTGCCAACAAAATTAGCAATTTAAGTGAAATGGAAGGATACTAACAAATATATAAACTTTCCAGGTTAACAGAATAAGAAATAGAATATCTAAATAAACTTATTTTAGAAAAAAAGAAATTGAACAGGTTATAAACTTCCTAAGAAAAAAGCACCAAGGTGAGATGGATCTACAAGTGAATTGACCAAATGTTTAAAAATAAGCTAATTCCAATATTAAATAAGTTATTTGCAGTAATAGGCAAAGTAGTCTCATCAAATTCCTATTTTGAAACAAGTATGATGCCGATATTATCAGGAAGAGCAAAATCAGAGAAAGAAAATTACAGACTACTTTCACTAATGAATATTGATGCAAAAGTTCGATTCAAAATACTAGCTGAAAGATTACAGTAATATATCACTAGATTATACCTTATGATCAGGTCAGATTTATACCAAGAATATAAAGCTGATTCAACATAAGAAAAAAACTTAACGTAATTGGTTATATCAATAACAAAATCAACAGAAAATCACATTATTATTTCAGTAGATGCAGAAAAAGCTTTTGACAGAAGTACAATACTTATTCTTATTAGAAAACACTTGAAAGCATAGATATGAATAGATTTTTCTTTAAAATGATAAGAAGCACCTACCTAGAATCATCATTAAGTTTTATCTGTAATGGGGATAAAATGGCAGCCTTTCTAGTAAAATCAAAAGTGAAGCAAGAATACTCATTATTACCACTATTATCCAATACTGTACTATAAATGCTAACAATAGTAATAAGAGAAGAAAATAGAGTAGAAGGAATCAGAATGGGTAATAAGGACATAATACTATTTTTTTGCTTATGATTTGATGGAACACTTGGAAAATCCTAGACACTAATGAAAAAAATTAATTTAAATATTTGAGAATTTTAGCAAGATAGCAGTATAATAAGTAAACCCACATAAATTATCAGCATTTCTATATATTATCATCAAGCCTGAAAAAAGATAGTCAAGAGATATTTCATTTAAAATAACCATAGACAATATAAAATACCTGGGAGAACACCAGCCAAGATAAACCCAGGAATTATATAAATAAAATTATAAAACACTTTTTAAACAAATAAAGTCAGATATAAATAATTGAAGAAACATTAATTGTTCATGGGTGGGTTGAGCCAACATAAAAATGACAATTCTACTTAAACTAATTTACTTATTCAGTGCCACCCCATAACTATCAAAATTTATTTTATTGAGCTACGAAAAGTAATAGCAAAATTCACTTGGAAAAACAAAAAGTCAAGAATATCAAAGAAATTAATTTTTAAAATGCAAAATGAGGTCTAGCAATACCAGATCATAAACTATATTATAAATGAGTAGTAACTCAAGTACTGACTAAGAAATAGAATGGATAGAATGGTGGTTTAGTGGAACAGAGTAGGTATACAATACACAGTAAAAATGATTATAATAACCTTGAGTTTGATAAATGCAAAGGTCTAAGCTTTGGGGATAAGCACTTGCTATATGGGAAAAAAATTTCTGGGATAGCTGGAAAGCAGTAGATCAATATCTTACCTCACTTATCAAGATAAAGTCAAAATGGATCTATGACCTTGATATAAGGGAAGATATAGTAAGTAATTTAAAGAAGCATGGAACAAATTACTCAGATTTATAGATAAGAGAAGAATTTATGAATAAACAAGAAAAAGAGAATGTTATAGAGTGTAAAGTGGATAATTTTTGTTACATTAAAGAGATTTTGTACCAATAAAACTAATATAACCAAAGATTAGAAAGAAAGGAAAAAATTGCAAGGGATGGGTGGAATTCTTATAGATAGTTTCTTGGATAAAAGCCTTATATCCCAAATATATAGAGAACTGAGTCAAATTTATAAGAATATGAGCAGTTCCTCAATTGATGTGGTCAAAGGATATAAATAAATCATAGGCAGTTTTCAAAGGAAACCAAAGTTAAATGTAGTTATATGAAAAAAATTCTCTAAATAGTTATTTATTAGGGAAATGCAAATCAGTTCTGAGATATCATTTTATATTTACCAGATTGGTTAAAATGTTAGAAAAGAAAAAATGACAAATACTAGAGGAACTGTGGAGAAATTGGGATACTAATACACTGTCAATGGAATTGTGTGATCTGACCCACCCATTTTGGAGATCAATTTGGAATTATGCCCAAAGGGTGTCTATACCTTTTACCCCAGAAATACCACTATTAGGTCTGTTTTTCAAGGTGATCAGAGAAAAATGAAAAAAAAAAACTTTTATGTTTCAAAATATTGCTAGAAGCTTTCTTTGTGGTGGCAGAGAATTGGAAACGAAGGGGATGTCCATTAGTTGGAGAATGGCTGCTTAAGTTGTGTTACCTGATTGTGATGGAATATTACTGTGCTGTAAGAAATGACCAATAAGTTGGTTTTAGAAAAGCAAGCAAAGACTTGCATGAAATATTGCAGAATGAAATAAATAGAACCAAGAAAGCATATATATAATATGTATATATATGAATAAAATTATAAAACACTTTTTAAACAAAGTCAGATTTAAATAATTGAAGAAACATTAATTGTTCATGGCTAGGTTGAGCCAACATAATAAGAATGACAATTCTACCTAAACTAATTTATTTATTCAGTGCCACCCCAATTAAACTATCAAAATTTATTTTAATGAGCTACAAAAAGTAATAGCAAAATTAATTTGGAAAGATAAAAAGTCAAGAATATCAAAGAAATTAATTTTTAAAATGTAAAATGAGGTCTAGCAGTACCAAATCACATAATATACATATATGTATAATATATCATATAATAATAATTATTATAATACAATATATAATGTATAACAGTGGTATTGTTGGGAGAGTAACTGTGAATGATTAAGCTATTTTGAATAACATTTTCATTCATATCAATTGTGAAGGACTGTTGTAGCAAAATGCTATCCATCTCCAGAAAAAGACTGTTGTATGGAAATATTTATTGTATGGTTACATACACATACACGTGTGTGTATACATGTATTGTGCATACACATGTCTCTGTATACATATGTGTATTGCATATGAACACACGTATATGCGTCTGTGTATATATATATATGTGTGTATATATATACACACTCATGCACACATATTATAAAATGATGGCTTCTAATGTGGTTTGAGAAGGAGGGAGGCAGAGAGAAAACTCAGAACTCAAAATGTAACAAATAAGTTAATTTTTAAAATTTCAAAATAATGCAGATTAAACTTAAAATATCTTGTGTATTTTTTTAAAGGAGAGTCAGTTGTTAAACATTTACCAGTATACTGCTAAATGTTTAAGATCATTTTATCCAAGCACCTTATTTGACAGATGAGGAAAATGAGGTTTAGAGAAGTAAAATAATTTGCCTGAATTCAAATAGTTAATTACTGCCAGTTAGGACATGAAACCAAGTCTCTTGGTTCCTTTTCTTTTTTTTTTTTTCTTTTTTTTCCAGCATGCAGCAAAACCCTTTTTTTTTCCCATTTGGTTCAGCTGTTACTAAACCTGTTAATTTCAAAATATAATATTACGATTTTAAAAAGCTATAATTGCAAACACTAGTAAAATTATTGGCAAGTTATGCTTTTATAACCCAGCCAACAATTAACAGCCACCTCCATCTTTCAGATGGAGGATGGATTCTTTCTGGATGTTATGGTCAGTTGTGGCCATCTTCCAGCCACTTGCCTGCAAACCTGAGCCAGAAGGGATGCCCTCTTTGTCTGGATTTTGGTCTTTACATTCTTGAGTGTCTCTAGGCTCTCTCCCCTGTGATGGTCCTGCCTACCAGGTCTTCATCAGAGCTCTGCATACCGCCTCCAAGACGCAGGACCACACGGAGGAGAGATTCTTTCTGAATGCTGCTGCTAGATGGGATGCAGCCATCCTTTAGCTGCTTGCTTGCAAACATGAGCCTCTGCTGGTCAGGAGGCAAGAGATGTGCTGTTGTGTCTGGGAAGTAGCAAGTAAACTGCTTTGTCTGGAATACTAAGTGTGTGAGAACAAATAATGGGAAATCATCTGGAGAGATAGATGATTCCAAATTGTGAAGGGGTTTTAATGCCAGAGGAGTTTGTATTTTATCCCAGAACAACAGAAAGGTATTCAGGTCTCTTGAACAGGGAAACAACATGGTCAGGTTATTGTTGTTCTCAAAGAGACCCATGACATCAGGGAGGGAACACTATGACATGCAAGTGAGTTGGATTGAAGTGAGGGAGAGCTGGGCAAGGGCACCTACCTCTCTTTCCCCTCCAGAGCCATCTGGGTCCAGTGGAAAGATAAAGATCAGGATGGCCCTGGATGCAATGGGAAACCTTGGCCTTTTTAAGCTAAGTTTTTCAACAGGTTTCAGTTTGACTGAGGTATGTGCTCTAGGACTCTCAATTTAGCAGCAACAAAAAGAGTGGATTGGAGAAGGGAGAGATTGTGGTCAGGGACCCTGATCCAGGCCACTGAACTAGCCCTCTCTCTCCCTGAGCTCTAGTCTGACCCTCCCGGGCCTCCTGAAGCCAGGTCTCGGGGCTGGCTCTTTGTAAAGAGCCACATGTAGGCAGTCTTCTACCATGGAGAACTGCTTTGACCAGGGAAGTGGAATCCCTGGGCTAGGAGGCCCCTTTAACAACCCTACAAGTATCTCCTTCCCCCCATGTGCTGGGAAAGATTGGGTATAGGTCCTGACTCTCTGTGGCGTGTTCCTTCCAGAGGAGAAGAAAAAAGCATCCCTGATAAAAGCCCATCTTTGGAAGCTTCTTTCCCCCAAAAGCCTGGTGGGCAGGGCCCACAGAAGTGCCTGGCTGGACAGCTACCAGCAGTATCTGGAGGAACTGGGAGCTGGGGAGGAGATGCAGGCGAGAGCCATGTTGCTTCAACTCTGGGCCACTCAGGTGAGTTTGTACACAAGTATAAACACTCCGACAACAGATCAGTGAGTATTTATTAGACATCTCCTACATGCCTGATAATGTGCTACTCTGGGGGAACAAGTACAAAGGATGAAAGGATCCCTGCTTTTAATGAGTTATGTTCTTTTTTTCCCTTTTTTTTTAAATTAAAGCTTTTTATTTTCAAAACATATGCATGGATAATTTTCAGCCTTGCAAAACCTTGTATTCCAATTTTTTCCCTCTCTTCCCTCCACCCTCTCCCCTATATAGCAAGTAATCCAATATATGTTAACTATGTTCAATAATGAGTTACATTCTAATGGAGGAGATAAGTCAGAAATATAGACAAAATAAACATGAATATGTGTGAAATAGCTAGATTTAGGATAATTTGGGAGGGAGGGCACCAGCAGTTGGTGAGATTAGGAATGACTTCATACAGAAGTTGGTACTTGGGCTGTATTTCTATGAGGGGGAGATGAGGTGGTCTGGAGGACCACCATTGCAAAGACAGAAATGAAAATCCTCCATGATTGAGGAACAAGGAGAAGACCTCTTTGACTGCCTTTCACAGTTCAAGAAGGAGAGTAATGAATGCTCCAGTAAGACTGGAAATCTGCGTTGTGTTGGGTAAGGCTCTAAAAGCTAACCAGAAGAATATGCATTTTATTCTAAAAGCAATAGAAAATCACTGGAATTAATAATGACTCTCTATGCTTTGCTTTCCTCATAATGACCCAGTGAGATAAATGTTCAGCAAAAATGTTGCTCTCTCATACAGATAGGAAGTTTGAAAAGGTAGGAGGATTTTCAATAGACAAACAGTCTTAGTATTATTATAAAAAATAGTTTTGACCTCAAGGATCTCTTAAAGGGGGCTCAGGTGTCTGCAGAGTACACTTTGAGAATTGCTCACTGAGTCTTTAAGAACTATAAATCCTATGATTCTAAGAACTAGAAAAGTGGCCCCTCAGCAAACCAGGATATAGAGAGAATTAGGACTAACTGCCCCACCCTTCTAATCTTGTATCTCGGAGGCCTCTAAGAATGGGTAAGGGGATCTGCAGCTGGCAATAGTTCAGTCCCTGAGGAGAAATAGAACCCAGAATTGATTTCTCCTACAGAATGCTTCATGCTCCTGTTTCTAGACCCAGCCCTATCTCCCTTTCCCTCCCCTTTTCTCCTCCCTTCCCCTTCGCCCCCCTCCTCTTCTCTCTCTCCTTTTCCTTCCTTTCTCCTTCCCTTTTCCCTTTCCCCTCTACTCAGAAGAGACAAAGAGAGTTCAGTGGCATCCCTGGATAGATTGTTCTCTGATAGGGTAAAATATTTTAGTTTCTTCTGTGACGATATAAGGTAGGGGGGGACAAAGGGGCAAGAATTAGCATTCTGTAGTGAAGCGGAATGGGAGAATGAGAGACAATGTTCAATTAGATCCTGGGTGGATGCAATCAGATCTCCCATTAATGTCTAATTACCTTTTCCACAAATGGTTCATCATCTCTGGATTATTTTTGAAGCTACTACTTCATAGGGAAAGCTATGATCAGATTATTATTCTACCACTGAAATCTCTAATCTAATTTTCTTTTAGAAATCATTATGGCCCTTTGAAAATGATTGTAAAGTGACTTCATTCAAAAAAGCCACTCTAGCCACAAGAATTCAGAAAAAACTTTTAAGTAGTTGTGGTAATATTAAATTCTGAAACCATACCAAGAAGTTAAAAACAAAACATTCCTTCTAAGAGAAATATCTTAAAGATTATCTACTCATATCCTGGATATAGTTGTGTTTTTTTGTTTTATTTAAATAAAAATAATTTGTCAAACAACGAAATAAATAAGCAGTAGTAGCCCAGGCTTTAGAATCTCTGTCAACTGAGGAGAATGAAAGCTAGGGGATCTCTTGAATTTAGGAAGTCTGAGCTACAGTGAGCTAAATTAATCAGGTGTTCACATTGTGTCTGATCTTGATGTGGTGAGTTTCCAGGAGTGGAAGTCCACTGGATTGCTTAAGAAGGACCAAACCTGCTCAGACCAGGAACTAAACAAGGCAAAGCTTTTTTGCTGATTAGAGTGGGAGCAAGCTTTGGTACTTCCAACTTGGGTGAGAGAAAGACCAGGAAGGAAGGAAGGAAGGAGAGAAAGAAAGAAGGAAGGAAGGAAGAAAGAAAGGAAGGAAGGAAGATTAAATATAATCAGATTATACTTTTTGGATGGAAAAAATTTAAAAACATAATAATGATAGTTTGCTTAAAAAAAAGAAAAGAAAAAATGTGCTACATATTGAAGCTCAGAAATGGAACAACTCAAATATACAACAGCCCTATATAATTGAATTGATGAAATCCTGATGTGACAATCAAATTACTCTTTAAATTGTTCCATTTCAATGTATGACTTTAACACTATATGTCTATTAAAAGATTCCTATGAGAGAAGACTGTGCTAAAGAATGTGAAAATTCAGCCAATTGCTGTCTGTAGTTCTGTTGGTCTCATTCATGACAGGATCCCAGGGAGTGGCAGGCAGATTCATAGTTTTATAGAACTAGGAGTCGGGAAGACTTTTAAGATCATCCAGTCCAATTCAATCTAATTCAACAAACATTTATTAAAAACCTGTTATGTGTCAGACACTTGGCTAAGTAATGGAGATACAATTAATAAAAAGAAAGACAGTTCTTGACCTCTAGGAGCTTACAATCTAATGGAGGGAGACAACACAGTAAAGGAGGCAGGAAAGTGGGTGGGGACCCCAGAAGTGTTAAGATATTAAAAGACACCTGTTTTCCAGAGGCAAAGCCCAGCAAACAAGCTGTGCCCAGTGCTTGGTATAACAACAGTCCTTTGTACTCACTCTCTGAATGAGGTGATGATCCCTCAACAGACCCAGATATGAAGCCCTGCTATGAATGGATTTTTTTTTATCCCTAGACAACTTTGTCTCATTCTTGCTGGCTTCACTTCTATTGCTACACTACACTGTTTGACTCTTTGTCTACCCATAAATACATTAATCAATGGTCAGGCTCCCCCATAAGGGGTGGGATCCCTGCACTCATTTCCCTCCTTGCTTGCAAGTAGCTTCCCTCACTTTGAAATTAAACTGCTGTTTGATTCCTAACTCTTCTGTCTGTAGCCTCCACAGGTGAGAGGCCAGTTTGGTCCATTTGATAGGAGGTACCCAATTCATTTATCTCACAGAAGAGGAAATTGAAAGGCAGAGAAGGAAATGTATTAAAGGATCAGAAAAGTAGAACTCAAAGAAATCTTAGAGCTTAGAAATCCACCCTCATTTTATAGATGAAGACACTGGGGCCTTAGGAAGGTTAGGTGATATTCCCATGATTTCAGGGTTAGTGACTAGCAGGACTGAGATTTTAACCCAGGTCCTTCCAGTTTAGTGTTCTTGTCACTCTATGACTCAGCCTCCTTTTAAAGGGCAAGACAAACACAGTCATCACGCTATGAGAATAATTATAACACTTTTTTCCCTTTAGAATTCTGTTTTAATGCCTCATTGTGGTATGGAGGTAACTGAGGGCCCCTAATAACCATGTCCAAAGACCACAAGCTCTGGCAGGTCCTTTGGATCTGGGGCGTCTTCAAGTCTGGGCTTGGTAACAGCTTGTGAGCCTGTCACCCCAGGACCAGCCCAGCTCAGTGGGGAGAGGCTCATCACCAAAGGGGTGGCCACTAGGGCATTCATTTTTCCTCTTACAGGAATTCATTTAACTGTAGAATAGTTACTGTCTGCATCAGCAAAGGGAGTACCCACATCCAATAAAATCACAACTGTTTTCAAATAATTAGATTATTGAAATTTGCATTTCTATAGCATTCAAAGTTAACAAATAGACAGAAAGGGGAGTCACCACCAGCCATAAAGATTGTGCAAATTGAGTTTAATAATAAGGCAAAATTCTGCTTTAGCCAGGGCTTCTTATAGACCCTTTAAAGGGACAGGCAGTTTTCTTAGAAAATGAGCAACCCTAAATCTACAGAAAAGAGCTTTGTTCCTGACTTAGGGGGAATGGGGAATGATGGGGGACATTTAATCATAAATCTACTCCAGAAATCAGGGTGAAGTTAAGAGAATCTTGGGTGGGTAGTGCCACAGAATATTCAGTAAAAGTAATAGCTATTATTGATATAATCTTTAAGGTTTGCAAAATTTTTTTATAAATATTCTCTCAGTTGATCTTCACAATAACTCTAGCAGGTAGGTTCTATTATTATTCCCATTTTATAGATGAGGAAATTGAGACTGAAGGAAGTTAAGTGATATACCCTAGAATCACATAGTTAGTGAGTATCTATGGCAGCATTTGAACTCGAGTCTCACTGATTCCAACTGCAGCGCTCTATCCATTGTATTGTGTCTTTAACCTAAGCCCACCCTCCCTAGCTCAGTATCTACCTCCTCTTCCGTGGGTTAAAAGTCAATGATAGGCTTAGGAAGTTGGAGGAGTCAGCCAGGATCAGAGCAATTGATTCCATAACATAAAAGAGCCAGTTTGTCCTGCAGTAAGGAGGAACACCTGAGAGGGAGGCTGTTTCCATCTCCATCTTTAGAATGGAAATGAAACAGAATGGGTCCATTTGGGACTGCTTGGGCAGAAATCCACAGATCCAGCACTGAGAACCCTTGGCAGCTGCGATAAATCTGGGTGATCGATATGTTGTAGTTAGTGTCTTTAATGATGAAAATTCAAAAAGAGATGCCCAGTTCCCTCTGTCACATCCATCAGCTTTCATTTTTCTCATTCTTTCCCAGATGGCTTTTAGCCTTTAGCCTTAATTCACTTGCCTCAGAAATCTGATATTCCATGGCTCAAGTCTTTGATGGATGTCCCCAGGAGTTTGAAGACATCAGAGAGGGAAGGGGGTAACCACCACCTGAACTCATTACTTTTTTTTTGAGCACATAGGTTAGTAAGACTAGATGGGACCTTAGAAGAAGGTGGTATAGTTTTTGGTCAAGATCAGAGTTTGGGTGGAAGGCTGTTTAATATCCATGAGTCAGTTTTCTTATAAAATGAGAGATTTGGAGTATAGGTAGCCATTGAAATACCTTCTTGTCCATAGATCTAGGGTCTTCAGCTCCCAAGAATATAGAATGTCAGTGCTGGAGGGATTGTAGAATATAATCATATAATAATAATAATAATAATAATAATAATAATAATAAACATTTATGTAGCACCCATTATGTGCCAGACACTAGCTGCTAGGCGCTTTACAATTATCTCATTTTTATCCTCACAACAATCCTGAGAGGTAGGGGCTATTATTGTCTCCCACTCCTCAGTTAAGGGAATTGAAATAAATCTCAATGCTGGAGAGACTCTGAGATCATTTTGTACAACCTAATGGAAAAGCTACTTGCTGATTTCAGAATGATTTATAATCTAAGTGTCCAGACTTCAAGACCAGGGCTACTTCCAAATGAATGAAAAAAAGCATTTACTAAGCTCCTGTTGTATGATAAGCAGTATCCCATATTTCCTTCAACTGAGGACTAAACTGAGAAGTGGGCCTAAAGAGTTTAAGATTAAGGGGCAGTTAGGTGCTGCAGTGGATAGAGAAAAAAAAAGAGTTTAAGATTAGGTTGTAATGTCTGATTTGATAAAGATGCCCTTCCTGGGTAAATGTTACCAGGTCATGCCCTTCCTTACATGGGCACTCATGTATCCCTGGACATTCATAAGCTTAATGTAATGAAATTCCAGGTTTTACTCCTTTCTCTCCCCCTCTCCCTCCCATAACTCATGACTACAAGTCTTTCCCTGGGGGAAAAAAACGAGTGACCAGCTTTGTATCATCTCTGACTTTTTAAGGAAAAAGCAACCACCCTCCTTGAAAATTTGGGGCAATCAAATGACATTACAAATAGCTTAAGCAGACAGTGCATTATTGATTGCTCATCCTTATCTGATAAAGAAGGCTCTGTAAGCAAGGAAGCTAGCCAGTGAGTCCAGAGCTGCAGGGAAACACCCTTGCCACCACTTCCATGAGTCCTTGCAGACACGGAGAAAGCGGAAGTGGGGATGGAGCTTGGGCACATGGACAGACTGGGGCTATTCAGGTTGCCTTGTCCAGTTTTCAGGAGAATGGAGTTTCTGAATCTGACACTTAAACAATGATCTTGGACCAGTCACCATGATCATCCTCAGTTTCTTCTGTGAAGTGAGGGAGTTGAAATTGGTCAGGGGTTTTTAATCTTTTTTGTTAAAGGGTTATAAAGGACTTTCTCCTTAGCAACTCCCCCCCCCCCAGGCAATTGGGGTTAAGTGATTTACCCAGGGTTACACAGCTAGGAAGTGTTAAGTGTCTGAGATCAAATTTGAACTCAGGTCCTCCTGACTTTAGGGCTAGTGCTCTATCCACTGCACTACCTAGCTGCCCCTCCATAGCAACTTTTAAAGTTAGTTTTTTTTTTTTTTTTTAAAAAGGGATTTTGCTAATCCCTATTTTGTTGCTGAGAAAATTCAGCTAAAGGAAATCATTTGCCATTGGGCAGAATGGTAAAGAATCCCCTTCTCAGAAGGTTTTAAAATGCAAATAATAAAATACAAAAGTTACAAAAGAAACCAATTATACTGAAATATGGTGTATTGTTTTAAAAGACAAATAAAATTGAAATATAAAATGCTTTAATGTAAGTTTACCTTCCCTAGGTTGAGTTCCCCTAAAAGGGGCAGCTAAGGGGCACAATAGACTCCTGGAGCCAGGAGGACCTGAGTTCAAATCCACTCTCAGACTCTTATCAGCTATCTGAACTCTGAACAAGTCACTTAACCCAGATTACCTCAATTAAAGAAAAAAGGACCCCTAATAGATGGTCTTGCTTATCTTTAGTATTTTCTATTCCCTTAATGCTTCTAGCTCTAGTTCTGTGTTTTGAGTTTACCTTCAATCCTACTTTTAGTATCCCAAGTCCTCTTCTAGTTTTGACATTCTATGGCCATAAGGAACATCCAGACCCTGCTTGAACACTCCCAGTGATGGCAAACTCACTCCTTTCTGAGATAGCCCTTTCTAAGTTTGAGCAGCTCTACTTGTTAGGGCTCCCTGTAGCCTCTCACAAACCCCCAGATCTATAAGGGCTGCTTTCATGTCCCAGGGAGTCTTCTTTTTTCTCTGGGTCAGAAAAGGAAAAAATGCTAATTAATAATAAATAACTTTCAATTTTGTATAGCATTTTATGCTGAGTGTTTTCAAACATGTTATAATAACAAAAACTAAAACAGGTTTGCAGAATACTTTCCCCACCAAAAAAAAAATCCTGTGAAGTAGAAAATGAAAACATTATCATCCTCATTTTGCAGATAAAGAAAATGAGGTTCTGAGGGAAGTGACTTGTTCAACATCCTACATAGCTAGTTAACTCTAAGTCAAGATTCAAATCTAGCTCTCCTGCCTCCAGATCCAAGATATTTTTCTATTATAACATGCCCTTCTTTAATATCTAAGTTACTCCTTATAGTACCCCTATAGGCTTTGACAATATTTATTATTATGCCCATTATATAGATGACAAAGCTGAGGTCCAGAGAAAAGGAATAATTTGCCCACAAATGGTCATATAATCCAGAATTCTTTTCTCAGATATTATCTTAGCTCTCCTTGGATAAAAACAATCAGAGAAGCAGGGACAAGAATCTTTCCATCAGCTACTTAAGAGCTAGGGATCAATGCCCCAGTTTGGCCAGTGGCTATTCTATCCAGTGTATCTTTCCCTGCCCCCTGCCTTGAGCATGAAAGCCCTGTCAATTGTCCTGTTTCTGTTCCTATCACCCATTGCCTCTAATGTCCTTCGAAGCATAGTTCTGGGAAGGCATCAATAATTCAGGGGCTGCAGTTATAGATGCTGCCTAGCTCTGGAAAGCCAGGCCTCCCAGAAACCTCTTGGGGGGAATTCACCACACCCCTGTTCCCCAGCAGTGATCTCAGTCTGCTGGCCAGGGACTTTTGGTTGGCTCAGGAAAACTAATCTCTGTGGGAGCTGAGCATCAGTGAATGTCTGTAGAGGGAGATTAGGGGGACCTTTTCCTTCCAGGCAATTCTTGACAATTTTTACTAGTGGAAAGAAAAGCAAGATAGAGCATAACATTCTGACAATGATGATTTTTTTTAAAGTGAAGAAAATAACATTCATGAAACATTTAGTAAATATACAGAAGAGCAGAAGAACATCCAGAAGGAGACAGAAATGGATAGAGCTTCTTGGTTACTAAAGCCACATTAAATTTAATAGGGGATTGTGACTGGACTTGTGATTTCATTGATATAAAGAACTGCCAGAGGAGAAAACTCCTTTTAAGAAAACTCTCCTTCTCCTCCCTCTCTTTTCCTTCTCCTTTTCTTCTTCCTCCTCTTTTCTTCTTTTTCCTCCTTTTCTCCTCCTCTTTTTTCCTCCTCCTCCTCCTCCCTTTTTTCCTCTTCCTTTTCTTCTTCCTCCTCTTCCTCCTTTACTCTTTTTTCTCCTTTTCTTCCTCCTCCTTTCCTTCTTCCCCCTCTCCTCTTCTTTTTCCTTCTTCTCCTCCTCTTCTTTCATTCTTTTTCCTCCTCTTCCTCTTTCTTTCTTCTTTCCTTCTCCTCCCCATCCTTCTTCTCATCTTCTTTTTCTTCTCCTCCTCCTTCACCTTCTTTCCCCTCTTTCTCTTTCTCCTTCTTCCTTATTCTAAACTTAATAAAACAAGCATTTCCATAATAAAGTAAAATAGAAAAAAAGATGATAGCACATGAAACTGCAAATGTATTAAATACATGTAAAATCATTCTGTACATACTTCTATTTATCAATTCTTTCTTTGGATGGAGATAGCATCTCCCTTCATAGGTCCTTGTAGTTAATCAGTGTCATACATAATTTTTTTTCTGTTCTTTGTATATTGGAATGTTCATATTAAGTTTACAAAAAAGCCCTGAAAGAAGGAAAAGAAAAAAAATTAAATGCCTACCTCTGTTAGGTTTCATTTATTTATTGGTTGCATTCTGAGTTCCAAGTTGTCTCCTACTCTTCCTCCCAACCCCACATTAGAGACGGCCAATATTTCATATATATATAGATTCACACACACACACACACACATATGTATGCATGTATCTCTCTCTTTCTCTTTATATATGGAACCATACAATATATATTTCCATATATCAGTTCTTTCTCTGGAATGCATAGCATTTTCCTTCATAGGTCCTTTATAGTTCATATGAATGATCATGCTATTCAGAAAAGCTTAGTCATTCAGGTTACTCTTCAGACAATATGCTCTCTTGATTCTGCTCATTTCACTCTGCATTATTTCATGCAAGTCTTTCTATGTTTTTCTAAGGTCATAGAACCTATCACTTCTTATAACACAGTAACAGTCTATCACAATCAAATCAACTTCTGAAGCCATTCTCCAATTGATGGGCATCTCCTCCATTTCCAATTTTTTGCCACTACAAAGAGAGCTGTTATAAATATTTTAGGACATATAAACTCTTTTCCTTTTTTCCTGGTCATTTTGGAAAACAGATGAAAGAGTGCCATGGCTGGGTGAAAGGGCATACAGAGTTTTATAACTTTTTGGGTGAAATTACAAATTACTCTCCAAAATGGTTGTAGAGCATTTTCATAATTTCACCAACAGTGTATTAGTATCCTAATCTTTATATAATCCCTTTAGCATTTGTCATTTTTCCTTTCTATTATTTTAGCCAATCTGATAGGTGTGAGATGGTAACTTAGAATTATTTTAACTTGCATTTCTCTAATCAATAATGACTTAGAGAATTTTTTCCTTATGACTATATATAAATTTGATTTTTTTTCTTCCAAAAACTGCCTATCCATATCCTTTGACCATTTATCAATTGGGGAACAGCTCATATTCTCATAAATTTGACTCCATTCTCTATGTATTTGAGATTTGAGGCCTTTTTCTAGGAAACTGACTATAAAACTCTTCTCCCCCCATCCCAAACTTTCTACTTTACTTTTAATCTTGTCTACCTTGGTTTTATTTGCACAAAACCTTTTTAAATTGATGTAATCAAAATTGTCCACTTTATATCCCATAATACTGTGTAACTCTTATTTATTCATAAATTCTTCTCATCCATAAATCTGAAAAGTAATATGTCCCATGCTTCTCTAATTTACTTATACCTCACCTCATTTCTAGATCATGTAACCATTGTGATCTTATCTTGGTAAATGGTATAAGATAGTGGTCTGTACCTTGTTTCTGCCAAACTGCTTTTCAGTTTTCCCAACAATTCTTACCAAATAATGAGTTCTTATCCCAAAAGCTTATATCTTTGTGTTTATCATTTGTGTATACCTACTCTATTCCACTGATTGACCATTCTATTTCTTAGCCAGTAGCAGAGTTTTGATAATTACTATCTTATAATATAACTATTAGACCTCCTTTCTTTACAATTTTTCATTAATTCCTTTTATATTCTTGACCATTTGTTATTCCAAATTAATTGTGTTATTTTTTTCTAGCTCAGTAAACACTTTCTGGTAGTTTAATTGAGGTGACACTACATAAGTACTTAAGCTTAGGTAGAATTGTCATTTTTATTATATTAGCTAAGCTAACCCACGAACAGTTAATATTTCTCCATTTATTTAAATCTAATATTATTTCAACAAAAAGGTGTTTTATAATTATGTTCATGCTATCCCTGGATTTCTCAGCAGGCATATGCCCAGGTATTTTATATTGTGTATTATTACTTTAAATGAAATATCTCTTAATATCTCTTTTTGCAGGATTTTTTAATAATATGTAGAAATGCTGATAATTTAAGTGGGTTTATAGACTGCTACTTTGCTACTTAAATTAATTTTTTCATTGAATGTCTAGGAGTTCTTAAGTATACCACCATATTGTTTGCAAAAAAGTGATAATTTTATTTCCTAATTACCTATTTTTATTCCTTTCATTTCTTTTTTATTGCTATTGCTAGCATTTCTAGTTCAATATTGAATAATGGTGGTGATAATGGACATCCTTGCTTCAATTCTGATCTTATTGGAAAGGCTTCTAGCTTTTTCCATTCAGATAATGTTTGCTGATAGTTTTAGGTAAACACTTATTATTTTAAGGAAAAATTCATTTCTACTTCTGCTTTCAAGTGTTTTTAAAAGGAATGAGTGTTCCATTTTGTCAAAAGCTTTTTCTGCATCTTTTGATATAATCACATAATTTTTTGTTGATTTTGTTATTGATATAATCAAGTCTGTTAATAGTTTTCCTTATATTGAATCAATCTTGCATTCCTAGTATAAATTCTACTTGGTCATAATGTATCATCTTTATGATACATTGCTGTATTTTATTTAGCTAATATTTTATCTGGATTTTTGCTTAAATTTTCATTAATGAAATTGGTTTATAATTTTCTCTGCTTTTGCTCTTTCTGGTTTGCATATCAGCATCATATTTGTTTCATAAGAAGAGTTTGGTAGTATTCCTTCTTTGCTTATTATTCCTAATAACTTATTTAATATTGTAATTAATTGATCTTGAAAGGTTTACAAGTGATTCCATCTGGTTCTGATACTTTTTGCTATTCAAGCTCATTTATAGCCTATTCAATTTCTTTTTCTAAAATGCATGTATTTAGATATTCTATTTTTTCTTCTATCAACCTAGGCAGTTAATATTTTTGTAAGTATTCTTCCATTTCACTTATATTATTAATTTTATTGGCATATAATTGGCAAAATAACTCCTACTAACTGCTTTAATTTCACCTTCATTAGTGGTATATTCACCATTTTCACTTCAGATGCTAATTATTTGGTTTTCTTCTCCTTTAAAAATCATATTAACTAATGGTTTATCTATTTTATTATGTTTCCCATTATGCCAGCTTCTAGTTGTATTTATTTTTCTTATATTCAGTTTTATTTAGCTCACTTTTAATTTTCAGGATTTTAATTGGCTATTAAATTGGGTATTTTAAATTTGTACTTTTTCTAGTTTTTTAAATTGTATACCAAGTTCATTGATCTTTCTCTATTCACTTGATATATGTGTTTAAAATTAGAAATGTTTCTCAGATATCTGCTTTTGCTGCATCCCATAAGTTTTTGTAGGTTTCCCATTATTATAATTTTCTTTCATAAAATTATTTATTGTTTCTGTAATTTGTTCTTTGACTCACTCATTCTTTAAGATTAAATTGCATATAATAGATTTGCAGTTTCATATGCAAAAATCTTTTTAATTTTGCTATGTTATGGAACAACTTGTTTTATTCCATAAATTTAAAATAAAATACATTTTTTAAACTTCCTTATGACATTTTTAACTAAAAAAGTTATGTAGTTTTCAATTAATTTTTATTCTGTATTTCCATGAACTTTTAATAAATATAATTTTTACTGTATTATGATCTGAAAAGGGTAAATTTAGTTTTTCCAATTTTCTGCATTATAATTATAAATATAACTATATTCCCCAATATATAGTGAATTTTTGTAAAGGTGCCTTGTCTCACTGAGAAAAAGATTTATTTCTTTATATTCCCATTTAGTTCTCTCAAGATGGTTATAATATCTAGCTTATCTGAGATTCTGTTCATCCTTGACTTGTTACCTTATTTTTTGTTACTTATTTTTTGGTTAGGTTCATCTACTTTTGAGAGAGGAAAGTTGAAATCTCCCATGATTATAGTTTTGCTATCTATTTCCATCTGTAATTCATATACCTGTTCCTTTACAAATTTAGATGCTATAGCATTTGGTACATATATAGTTAATATTAATATTTGCTTCATTATCTGGGATAATTTCTAAAATAATGTAGTTTCCCTGCTTATCTCTTTTAAGTAATGTATTTCAGTTTTAAATGTGTTTGAGATAAGTTTTCTCCTTTATTTTTATTCTGTGTGTATCTCTTATTTTTCATTATGTTTCTTGTAAACAATATATTGTCAGGTTCTGGTTTTTGATATATTTTGCTATGTGTTTCCATTTTATGAGTGAGTTCATTCCATTCACACATTCAAAGTTATTACTACTAGTTGTACATTTCCCTTCATCTTATTCCCTCCCCCCATTGTTCATTCTTATTTTCACTATCTCTGTCTCTCTCTCTCCTATTGCTTCTCAGAACTCTTCTTTACTTCTGAACACTATCTTCCTTATCTGCACACCTTTCTAAGTGTCACTTCCTTATCCTCCCATTTCTCTGTAAATTAAGACTTTCATACCCAACTAGATACATATCTTAGTCTTTCTTCAACCCAATTCCAATGAGAATTGAATCCCCATTTTGCTTTCTTCCCCATCATTCTCCTTTTTGCTGTTAAAAACTCTTCTATTTATGCCTCTTTGTATAAGATAATTTACTTCATTTTACCTCTCTACCTAATTTTATTTTTTGGGATTATATTGTCATAATCAACTCAAACCCAAGCCCTTTGTCTGTGTATATTCTATTAGCCAACCACAATAATGATAATATTCTTAAGAATTACAGATATTTTTTCATACAAGACAGAAACAGTTTAGAATTATTAAGGGATTTAAATTTTCATGTTTACCTTCTTATGTTTCTCATAATTCTTGTATTTGAAAGTCAAGTTTTCTATTTAGTTCTATTCTTTTCTTCAAGAGTGTCTAAAAGTCCTTTAGTTCATTAAATATCATTTTTTTCCTTCAGGATTACACTAAGCTTTGCTGGATCAGTTATTCATGGTTGCAAACACAGGCTCCTTTGCTCTTTAGAGTATCTTATATTGCATGACCTTTAGTCTCTTAATATAGAAGCTGCTAAATCCTGTATTATCCCGTCTGTAGCTCCACAATATTTGAATTGTTTCTTTCTAGCTACTTGTAATATTTTCTCCTTGTCCTGAGAGTTTTGAAACTTAACTATGTTTCCATGAGTTTTCATTTTGGAATCTCTTTCAGGTGATGATCAATGGATTTTTTTCATTTCCATTTTACTATCTTATTCTAAACCATCAGGGCAGTTTTCTTTGATAATTTCTTGTAATATAAAGTGTAGGGTTGTTTTTTTTTTTATAATGACTTTCAGGTAGTCCAATAATTCTTATATTATCTCTCCTCAATCTGTTCTTTAGGTTAGCTGCTTTTCCAATAATCTATTTCATGCTCTCTTCTATTTTTCATTCTTCTGATTTTATTTTGTTATTTCTTGATGCAAGCTTCCCCTTGACTAATTCTAATTTTTAAAAATCTATTTACGTGAGTTTTTGGACCTCTTTTTTCTAATTGATTGACTTTTTTTTCATAATTTTCTTGCATTACTCTTGCCCCCCCCAATTGTTCCTCTACTTTTCTTATTTGATTTCTGAAGTTCTTTTGAAACGCTTCCAAAAATTCTTTTGGGGTTTGTGACCATTTTTACAATTTTCTTTGGAGCTTTATATGTAGCTGTTCTGACTTCACTGTTTTCTTCTGAGTTTGAACCCTGATCTCTCTGTCACCATAGTAACTGTCCTGAGTAGATTCTTTTTAATTTATTCATAATTTAATAGTTTATTTCTTGATTGTTAACTTTGGTATATTCTGCTTCTAGGCTGTGAGGGACAATATCTCATGCTTGTTTTTTTTTTGCGGGGGGGGGGGGTGGGGTTGGGGTGAGAGATGTAAGTCTTTGGCTTTTTGGTTCTTCCAATGTGCTGTGATCCAAGACCAAGTGTGGTCACTATTCTTCTTGATTATGCCTTGGTTGATGAGTGACCTCAAGTACTCCTCTCCACCCCTGAGCTGTGATCAGCCCTTATTTTTACACCCCACCACTGCGATGGCAAAAGCTCTCCACTTCTGCTCTTCTGGAAATACACCATAGTTCTCCTGTGGCCAGGAAGTGCCAGTTCATTTTTCTGCCCTGGAATCCAAATCAAGACTGACACTCTCCTGATCACAATTGTCCTCTCCATTCTACCCCTCTGCAACATCACTCCTTGGTATGTGCTCACTTCTTACCAGTAGTCATATCCTGGGATTATGTCTGGTCAATGCCCCTGAGCCTCACATTCATTGCTAGTAGAGATGATGAGCCTTCCCCTGATGAGCTAGTGACCCAGGGGCTGAAAGTTCCCAAAGCTGCAGCTGCCTTTGACACAGCTGCCTCCAGGGCTTATTGTTTGTCAACAATGTGGTATCTGCACTTAACCCCAAACCACCACCTGGGTAGGTCAGGTCTTTCCTAATATCCTCTTAAATTGGCTTAGCCTGGATAAGGCTTGATTTTTTTAATTATTATTTCTGCCACTCTAAAATTTAACTTGAGGCATTGTTTTAGGTCATTTGTAAAGGAGTTTGGGAGAAACAGAAAATGGTCATTTCCTGCCTTAATTTGCTAGCCTCTCACAATCACCCTTTTTAAATTTAAATATTAGGTGCTTCTTTTCTACAGATTTTTGAAAGTGTTGTTTGTTTGTTTTTTTAACTCTTTGGGGGGAAGCTTACTAGTCTCTACTTTGCTGCTGAGAAAACTCAGATATAGAAAATAATTTGCCCTGCCCCAAAGAGCAGAATCTATGTCTTTTCCAAACTTTATATCTTCCCAGTGGCTAGTGCAGTGCTTTACACAGTTCTAAATCCCTTAAGAAGGGTTTGTTTTGGGGGTAAAACCAGGAAGATGCGAATCCTGTTTAGGATTCCAAATCTAGGGCTTGTTTTCATTATACAAAGAATAATATAGATTCATCTTGATTTGACTAAATTTCCTTATTTGTGAAATGAGAATAATAATAATAATAATAATAATAATAATAATAATAATAATAATGCTCTTGACCTCAATGGATTGTTAAAACATGATATCGATATAGATATCAAGATATCAAAATGGTTACCATTATTATTGAGAGTTAGCATATAATCAGATTTTCTTTGCTGGGTGGGATGGGGGTGGATCATCTCTTCTAGGGCAATGCTGGTCCTGCTGCCTTCTGGCTTCTGTTGTTCCTCCTGAAGAACCCTACTGCTCTTGCTGCTGTCATTGGGGAGATAGAAAGCATCCTCCAGAAAGAAGGGCAATTGCTGACCGAGATGGCCAGTATTCCTCAGGAAGTCCTGGAGAGCATGCCTATTTTTGGTGAGTGATTCTTATTTTTTTTTTTTACTCTTAGTTGGGGCTCCTAATCCCAGTATATAGGCTTGAGAGATAATAGCTTTAGAGGAGAGCCAGTCCTAACACCTAGCAAAGCAGGTAAAGTTTGTTCTTGTTGTTTATTTGGGTATCTTGGAGAAGATGGACCCTAGAAAGAGAATTAATTCTTATAGCCCTAGCCCACCTTCTTTCCCTTTTTCCTCACTAGGGAAATAGGGAGGAAGCAAAATTTTAGCTTTTTCATGGGCTTGACTCACTATCTGCCAGGTATCCTATACTTTCATTCTGTGATCTGTTTGTTCCCCTTGGAAGTTAAGTTACCTAAATTCTGAGTCTGATTTATGAACGTGTGGCTTGTGAGGCTTGTTTCTTCTTTGAGCAATCAAGGTATTTAGGTTCAAGTTCTATACCTTTAGCATTTCTTTGGAACAAAATTTTGCTTCTCTGAGTCTTAGTTTCTTCATCTGTGAAATGGGTGTAGATATATTTGCTCTACTTATCTCACAGATTTATTTTGTTATTCTTTATATCACTGTAGTCATTGTGTATGTTATTTGTTATATAACAGTTAATAGTCAGTTAGTAAGCATTTATTAAGCATTTACTATATTCCAGTCATTGTATGAGGGATTGATGTGAGGTTAGTGTTTTGTAGACTCTAATATGTTATAGAAATGGAAGCTGTTATTCTCATGATATTTATTTTATTGCTACAACAAGGACAGGGTGATTGGTATTGGTCAATGACACCTCTTCTTTTGCAAGTTCACTCAGGAAGCCAAATTATAGATGATAAGGTCACTTGGTGAGCATAGAATCAAAATACAGGAAGTTGGACATTCTTAAGGGGCATTTCCCTACAATCTGGGCAACTTAGTTCATTGCTCTTCCCTACTCAATTAAAGTTTCTATCTAATAAGGGATAGATTTGAGGGTGGTGGTAGAATAAGCATTTATTAAGCCCTTGCTGTTTACTTGGAGCTGTGATAAATTCTGTTAAGATATTATCTTAAGATAGTATCTGTTAAGATACTAAGATATAGACTGGACCTGGCATTTTACTAATATAAGGAATTCCCAGATAAGATTACTCCTGATTCCAGTTCAGGATAGTGCCTTCTCTGCTACTGATGGTTTAGGGATTAGCCTAGAGAAGTGTGACATTAAGTGAATTGCCAGGTCTTCCTGACTTCTTGTTCTTTATCCACCCAGCTATAGTGCCTTTCTATTAATAATGATAATAGTTAAGGAGAGGGAGGGAGGGAGAGAATTTGGACTCAATTTTTTTTTATAAAATGAATGTTGTAAGTTTTTGTTTATATGCAATTGAGAAAAAAATAAAAATCGAATAAATAAAAGTTGAATTAAAAAACAGCTCAGCTTTCTGTTTTTCTTCATGGTTTACAAGAGATAGGGCAAGTATTGGTATCTATTTTGCAAGTGAAGGATCTAAAGTTCAGAAAAGTGATGTGATTAACTCAGAGTCATATGGCTAATAAATATCAGATTTAAGATTTGAACCTAGGAATTCTAATATCTGATTCAGAAAACCCTGTGCCCCAGGCAGCACTGGCCACTGGGAGAAATAATTTGAGATTCTTAAACCTAAAGCTATTTAGATATTTCCAGCCTAAGGGGCAGCTAGGTGGTACAGTGGATAGTGCACTGGGTTTTGAATCTGGAACATCTTCCTGAGTTCAAATCTGACTGCAGAAACTTCTGGGAAAGTCATTTAATCCTGTTTACCTCAATTTCTTCATATGTAAAATGATCTGAAAAAGGAAAATATCTTTATCAAGAAAAACAAATGGGGTGGGTGATGAAGTCAGAAATGACTTTAATGACAGAACAAGGCTGCTGCTGTCTCATTTTTCTTTTCCTGCTCCTTGCAGATAGTGTATTAAATGAGAGCCTGAGACTGACAGCTGCTCCCTTCATCACCCGAGAGGTACTGGTGGACCTGGTGCTGCCCCTGGCAGATGGACGAGAGTACAGTCTGCGGCGGGGTGACCGCCTCCTTCTCTTCCCCTTCCTTAGCCCTCAGAGGGACCCAGAAATCTACGAGGACTCAGAGGTAACAAATGGACATTCTGTTGGCTTAGCTTTGATGGAAATCTAGATGCTCAGAGATCCCAGTGCTTGGATTCAGAAGACCTGGGTTTGAACCTTGATTCCATCATTTACCAATTGTGTGACCTTGTCAAGTCACTTCAGTTTCTCTCAGCCTCAATCTATTCATTTGTAAAATGGAGATTATACTACCTGCATTACTTGACAAGGTCATTCATTCATCTTTGTATAATACTTTATTATTTTTCAATTTTTAGCAATATTTTATTTTTTCCAATTACATGTAAAGATAGTTTTCAATATTCATTTTTGTAAGATTTTTGAGTTTGAAATTTTTCTCCTTTTCCCCTCCCCAAGAGAGCAAGCAATCTGATATAGGCTATACATGTATAATCATGTTAAACATATTATCTTAGAACAATAAATAAAGCAAAAGAATAATCAGAACAAAATAGAAAAACAATAAGAAATAAAAAACAAAACCAAATTTTTAAAAAGGTGAAAATAGTACGCTTCAATCTTCATTCAGCCTCCATAGTTCTTTTTCTAGGTGAGGATGGCATTTTCCATCACAAGTCTTTTGGATTAGTCTTAGATTATTGTATTGCTGAGAAAAACTAAGCCTATCATAGTTGTTCATCACATGATGTTGCTGTTACTATATACAATATTCTTCTGATTCTGCTTGCTTCACTCAGCATCAGTTCATGGAAATCTTTCCAGGTTTTTCTGAAATCCACCTGCTTATCATTTCTTATAGCAAAATAAATTCAAGATAATACTTTAAAAGCCTTTTTTTTTTCTCAGAACAGCAGTCCCATTTTACAGATGCAGTAAACATGAAGTTACTTATCCAAGACCACACAATTAGTAAACATCAGAATGGAAGTTTAAACCCAGGTCTGATCCCAATAAAGTTAGTATTCTTTCTACCATATCATGATTGTTCTCAATAAGATATGAAACATTCTGTAACCATCAAGTACAATACAAGCTGAAATTGTTGTTTTCAATTAACGATCTCTAAAAACAACTTGGGAAGACAACACTTATCAGTCAAACTCTAATTTCCTGGGACACGCTGATTTCCATTTGCCTCCCTGACCTGTTCATACGTTTCATTTGCTCACTTATCCAATTAGGAGGCTGTTGCAGTGTTCTAGGCAAGAAGTAATAAAAGTTTTCTCTGCTGGGAGCTCAGAGCTCTCTCTCCCCCACACGATTTTGTTCCTGCTTCCCCTCAGCCTAAGTCCCAGGCTCCCTCTGTATTAGCTGTGCCCTTAATTACTCAGGAAGTCCTAGTGCACCTGGTGCTGCCTCTGGCAGATGAACAGGAGTAGCAGTCCAGGTGAGTCAGTGCTGGATCTGGAAGATGTGCTTGTATACTTTGACTAGCTTGGGCAGCTAGGTGGCGCCATAGTGCACAGAGGCTGGGTCTGAAGTGAGACTCATCTTCATGAGTTCGATTCTGGTCTCAGACTCTTACTTGCTGTGTGACTCTGGGCAAGCCAGTGACTAACTCTGTTTGCCTCTTCTGCAAAATGAGCTGGAGGGATAATAAGTTCTAGTCCTAAAATATGTGCATACATACAAACCTACAAATACACAGGATCATAGATTTAGTCATCTGGACCAAAACCCTCCCGTTACAGTGGAGGAAATTGAGATCCCGAGGGGTTAAATGATTATATAAGGTCTTACCAGTACTAAATGTACTTACAGATACTAAATGTACTTAAAAGTATTAAATGATTTACAAGTACTAAATGTTAGAAAAGGGATTCAAATCTACTTTCTCTTTAAAGCCAGCACCCCTTCACTATACCATACTTCAAGATAAGTCTAAAAATGTTTTTTTAAGTCAAATGCTATGCTAAGAACACATAGAGAGGCAAAAGACAGACTGTTCTCAAGAAGCTCACAGTCTAATGAATATTAGGTAGATAGATAGACAGATAAGAAAACTCAGCCAGATTTTCACAGCCTATGAAAAAAAGAGAATTGAGACCACATCCTAAGGGTTTGAGCATCTTGGGAATTGAAAATTCTAAATTCTTGTGGCCCCATTTACCCCCTTCCCAGAGATAACAGAAAATGGACTTATTATATTTCAGGAATTCAAGTACAACCGATTCCTGAACCAGGATGGAAGTGAGAAGAGAGATTTCTACAAGGCTGGGAAGAGGCTCAAGAACTACAACCTGCCTTGGGGAGCTGGGACTAACATGTGTCTGGGAAGAAATCATGCAATCAGTAGCATAAAACAGTAAGTATGATAAAGAATCTTCTTCTGGGCCTCAGGCCTCACTGATCTATGATCAGCTTTGTTGGCCACTGGCTATTTCTCTTAGGATTTGTCTAGGGGACATTGCTCATCCACCAGTGATTTTTCACTTTTTTAATATTTGAAGCCTCTGTGCCCCTAAGTTTTCCAGCCCCTGAGCTGGCTGATTTCATTGTATTCAGAGACTAAGTGAACCTGTAAAATTCAGAAATGGCAGCTATCTCCAAACCCTTTAAGAGGAGGAAGATGAGACCCAATAATACTTCATCTAATTTCTTCTTCCCCTGACCAAGAAAAGAAGATTGTGTCAAATTCTTGGTTACAAACATTACCTTTCTCTTGAAATTACCTTGCATATATTTCCTACTCAGTTACATGTGTACATGTTTGTGTTTTCAGTAAAACTGGAAGCTCCCTGAGAGCAGGAACCAGTTCATTTTTGGTTTTTGTTACTCCAGCACTCAGCAGAGAAGTCTGTACTAGTAAGCTCTTAATATTTGTTGAATTGAAAATAGGTACAAAATATATTTCTACCACCTCAGAAAACTCAGAATTTATCTTAGCAAATACATGATTTCTTCCTCCATCATGTTTTGTTTTTTTATTAAAGCTTTTTATTTGCAAAACATATGCATGGGTAATTTTTCAACATTAACCCTTGCAAAGCCTTCTGTTACAAATTTTTCCCTCTTCCCCCCATCCTCTCCCCTAGATGGCAAGAAGTCTAATACATGTTAATTATGTTAAAATACATGACAAATCAAATGTATATATATATGCATATATATACATATTTATACAGTTATCTTGCTGTACAAGAAAAATCAGATCTACAAGAAAAAAACCCTGAGGTGGAAAACAAAATGCAAGCAAACAGCAACAGAGAGTGTGAAAATGCTATGTTGTGGTCCATACTCAGATCCTACAGGCCTCTCTCTGGGTGTATATGGCTTTCTTCATCATTGAACAATTGGAACTGGTTTGAAACATCTCATTGTTGAAGAGAACCATGTCCATCAGAATTGATCATCATGTAGTCTTATTGTTGCCGTTCCACCACGTTTGTAAAAAATGCTGCTTTCATTATAATGGGCAGAACTTCTCCAATCTAAAAAACCCCAACAGTGCCCAGATAACTTCCCTTTTTTTTTTTTTTTTGATCACTTCCCTTTTGAACAAAGGATCAAACTAAGGTCCAGGAAAGGGACATAACAAGCCTAAAATCACTTCGGTTAGTGCAGAGCTAGATTGGAACTCAGACCTCTGGGTTCTCTTTCCTTTGACCTGAGGTGCCAGGGTTGGATGGGTATTTGAGAGCTTCTACCCTCTTTCCTCACTAAGAATGGCTTGGCAACAGTAACCCCTCATCTGAAACTTCCTTAGCTAAGACTCTGGACAGACTGTTCAGCCTTTCCTGGGGCAGCTACTTTTGTACATTTTGAATGTTTTAACTCAGGCTAATTTATTGCCATGTTTAAACCACTGCAAAATATGAACTCAGGGACACCTCAGAACTAATAAGCCCTGATTTCTGGTTCCATGTACTTCAGCACCAGATTTCTGAGGCATCCAGGATGGTTGGAGAATAAGGTTGCAGACTTTCAACTTAGCACATCCTATGTGCTCAATCCTGTCTTTGGTACAGGGGCGGACACAGAAGAACAAGACATGATCTCCATCCCTAAAAAGGTTGGATAGCTTGCCTAAGGTCACATAGGAAGAAAGTGGCAGAGGAAATTTGAATCTCTGACTCTAATCCTGTATTCTTGCAATTGCAACTAGGTACTTTAGAATAACATCTCCCATTTTTATAACACCTTGAGGTTCCTAAAGAGCTATCCCTCAGATGAGAAAACTGTGATTTGGATTTGCTGCTGGGGTAGCTAGGAGATGGTATAGTGCATAGAGCACTAGGCCTGGAATCAGAAGGACTTATCTTTGTGAGTTCAAATCCAACCTCAGACATTACTTGCTATGTGATCCTGGAGAAGTCACTTCACCTGGTTTGCCTCAGTTTCCTCATCTGTAAAATGAGTTGGAGAAGGAAATGTCAAATTGCTCTAGTATCTTTGCCAAGAAAACCCCAAATGGGGTCATGTAGAATCAGACACAATAGAAAATAAATGAACAACAAGAAGAATCAAATCTGAGATTTGAATGTGAATCTCCTGAGTCTAGGTCCAGAACTCTGTGTATTGTATGGGTTATATGTCTCCACAAAATGATACAAGCTAGAAGGGGCCTTCTGACTCATTTTACAGGGGAGCAAACCAAGAAGGGGTAGGACACATAGAATGACATATCATTGGGTAAGAACCTGGTGAATGACATGAACCAGAAGAGAGAGTGTAATGAACTGGTTTTCCTCTTCTATTAGTTTTCCTGCCTCCTTCCTTTCTGTTCTCTTGTGTCCCTCCTTCTACATACCCCAAGACCAATATAATGAATTAGAAAGAGAAAATGGTTTCTTCAGTCCCTTACAACTCAGATTCCATTAAACCCTTTGGTTCTATTATAGTAATTAAAATGTACATTTGTATTATACACTTAAGATTTATTTACTCCAACCCTATGAGAGAGGTAGCACAAGTATTATCACCCTCATTTTCTATATGAGGAAGCTGAAGCTCAGAGACATTAAGTGATTTTACCCATCCATGATTACACAGCTAGTAATTGTTCAAGCCTTTCTAATTCTATTCTTCTTTACTTCAAATGCCAGGATAATCCAGCTGTTTAATCAGTCAAATTAACCAACAAATTTTTTATTAAAAGCCTACTACATGCCAGGCATTGTGTTAGGCACTGGGGTTACAAAGATAAAAGCAAAAACAGTCCCTGCCACTAGAGATCTTAGTTTATCATCTATCTATCTATCTATTCCATTCATTCATCCATCCATCTGTCTGTTTGTCTATCACATCCATCCATCCATCCATCAATCCGTCTATCTGTCTTATCTATTCCATTCATTCATCCATCCATCCATCTGTCTGTCTGTCTATCACATCCATCCATCCATCCATCCCTCTATCTATCTATCTATCTATCTATCTATCTATCTATCTATCTATTTGTTTTTGCAAGTGATTATTATTTTTCCCATTGACTTCCAGTAGTGTAACAATGAAAACAAAATCAAAAATTCAGATACTGAATTTCAGCTAGCATATCCTTTCCTTGTCCCCACTTCCCCAACTTCTTTATCTGATCTACACACAGCATTGTCAAGGAGGCTACTAGATGGCACCACGGATAGAACTCCAGGCTCGGAGTCAGGAAGAAGCTTGAGTTCAGATATGGCCAGGTCCTATTTGTGGTGTGACCCAGGGGCAGATCACTTAACTAGAGACCTTAGTTTAATTGGGTACATACATACAACATGTACCACCTCCACAAAAGCACTGTGAAGTAGGTGATAAGAAAAATTGTGTCTGTTTCACAGATGAGAAGTCAGGAGCTGCCATTGTGCCATTCATTATCCATCTCTCCACAGGTTTGTTATTGTTTTGTTGATGCAGTTTGACCTGAAATTGAAAAATCCAGAGGAAAAGATCCCCAGCTTTGACACCAGCAGGTATGGGTTTGGACTGATGCAGCCAGAGCACGATATCACCATTTGCTATAGACCTAAGCCCAAGGGGACAGCAAGCTCCACAGGATTCTCCTTCCCAGCACCTAGTGGAACTTCAGAAGCCTAAAAAGCGAATGGCAAGAACAGATTCATTTGAACTCTCATCTCACTTCTCTCTTTGTAGATGAAAAGTTTGGCTTTTCTCTGCCCAACTTCTTCATTTCTTCCACAAACAACCTTCCTTTTGGAAGAAAGATTATATTTCTGATGTCATGAGATTCAACTGCTCTTCCAGGACAGGGCACAGAATGGTTCCTCTTGTGGGTCATAAGTTTGGTGAATCATATCAGTTTCCTGCGAGTGCCTTCTTAAAATCAATACAGAGGACTTTCATTTTTTGTCTGCTGCTAGCATTCCCTTCTATAGAGGCAGAAGATGGAGTTCAATCATCAAGAAAAACCTGCAGAAACTTACATGAACTGATGCATAATGGAGTGAACAGAACCAAGAGAATGTTGTACACAGTAATAGCAATATTGTTTAATGAAGAATGGCTTAGCTGTTCTCAGCCGTACAGTGATCTAATTGTACTAATGATGAAGCATTCTGTCTGCCTCCAGAGAAAGAATTGATATTGATTGATACATGCTGAAGCATGCTATTTTTTGCTTACTCTGTTTTTCTTTTATTTGAGTCTTCTTGTAACTAATATAGAAATATTTTACATAATTGCACATTTATAACCTATATTTGATTGCTTACCATTTCTTGGGGGAGTAGAGAGGGAGGGAAGGAGGAATAGAATTTGAATTAAAAATTTTAAATGAAAATGTTTAAAAAATAAAAGAAAAATGATTAGACATTTGTGCCTCTGTTTGCAATATGCTCACTCTCCATTTTCACTTCCAGTGGACACACTTCCTCATAAACCCCTAACTATTCAACATAAATACTTTCATTCATGGAAACTCTTTTTTTTATTATTAAAGCTTTTTATTTTCAAAACATATGCATGGATAATTTTTCAACATTGACCCTTGCAAAACCTTGTGTTTCAAATTTTTCCCTCCTTCCCCCATCCCCTCCCCTAGATGGTAAATAATCCAGCATATATTTAAGCATGTTAAAATATATGTTAAATCCAATATATGTATACATATTTATACAGTTATCTTGCTGCACAAGAAAAATCAGAGCAAAAAGGAAAAAAATGAGAAAAAAAAACAAAATGAAAGCAAACAACAAAAAGAAAATGCTATGTTGTAGTCCACATTCAGTTCCCACAATGCTCTTTCTGGGTGTAGATGACTCTCTTCACCATGAAAGTTTATTCTACTAATTCTAGCTTTCTATCCATTTTCCTTTTTAAAAAAATAATTATTATTAATTAATATATTTTTTACTTTGTCTAGGTTTCCTCCACATTCCTCCCCCTTCTAGAGAGCCATTCCTTAAAACAAAGAATTTTTAAGAGGAAAAAATTCAAATCAACTACTATGTTGAAAAAAATCTGAAATTATGTGTTATGTTCCACAGCTCTGGACTCCCCTTCTTCAAAGGAGAGGAAGTATTTTCTCATAACTCCACTTTGAGGCCATGCCTGTTCCTTGTAATTTTGTAACATTCATTTTGGAAATGTTTCTTGATTCTTGTTCTTTCCATCATATTGTTTTAGTCATGTATATTATTCTTGGCTATCCTTATTTCACTTTGTATCAGTTCATGTAAGTCCAAACTTTTTTGAATTCTGTGGTCTTTCTTTTATTATATCCAGTATTTTCCAGCTATTTCAGGACCAGTACCAATTCTGGTCCTGAGGCTATCTTCTGATGCCCTTAAATAGGCTTGTGGAATAATTGATATCTCCAGATAGCAGGTTGCCTCAACACTCTTAGCAGCACAGTTTTTCATTCTTTGTTGGCAATCATATATTCTGGCACATTTATCAGCCTACAAGCCCATGGCTCCCTGTCAGCCAGTCACATCACCTCCTGATTGCTACTAATTCATTCATATTCTTATATCATCATAAAGTAGTCACTTTTTTCTTCTTCCCAAGCAGAGATAGACGGAGAAGGGAGAACAGCCTCAATACAAGATAAGATTACATCCCTCAGGGAAAAAAGAATAATTCACCTTGACATTAAGTTCACAAATGACAATTCCTTTCATCATAAGGGACAATGATCCTTGAAGGTCCAAGTGTTCCTAGTAGAACTGACAGAAGATGAATAGGTGACTTGACAAATTAGAGATACAGCCAAGTGAGAAGAAAAAGGAATGGATGAAGGAGAAATGTGTATGGTTGAGAATTACATTATTATAGTAGATAACTCTCAGTTGCTGGCTTGGATGGAGGGGCTAGATGAACTAGCATCAATTCATTAGCATTTATTAAGTGCTTACTATGTGCCAGGTACTGCTCCATGCTAGAGATATACATGAGAGCAAAAGCAAATTTTTTAAAAAGACAGGTTCTACTTTCAAGGAGTTTACATTCTAAAGGGGAAAGAAAACAATTGGGAGAATCAGAAGCCAGAGGTGGGAGGGGAATGATGAATAGAAGGTCTGCTTCTTCCTCAAAATGGAGATTCTGGGAGGAACACTCAATGGAAGAATGGGAAGAGGGATGTTCTAGAGTTATAAGCCCACTGAGACATGGTGGTAAAGGTCAAAGCAGAACTGAGAGAGGAATGCATTATAAAAACCTATAGAATGAATGATTCCCCAAATTCCTATTTTACCTTGAAATATGGAGATACAAGAAATACAGAGATACACAAATTCTCTTATGTGGTCAGACCCCAATTTCCTCTTAGCTAAGGATAGGTGAGGAAAGAGCCCTGAAACATGTAATTTATTCTGCAAAATGGACGGTGCCTGGAGAATAGTAGCAAGATGGAGTTTGAATGAAATGCCCCTCCTTCTCTGCTGCTGATCTCCCTGGTCCAGGATGCCTCAGGCAGCAGCTGTGGTCAATGACAGTTTCAGGGGAAGAGGGCGAGAGTGGACATTCCCTTCTGGTACTAGGGAAACCTATCTCCATGCATGGCTGACCATCCTCGCCTCCAGATTTCTAGACCATCTGAAATCAGGGTCCCTCAGGACTGTAGGAATGGACTAGGTTGCCATAGCAACTATTTAGCGGTCTTCTTACTGAGCCTGGATTAGAAAGGGAAGCAAGAGATACCAAATTACATGTTCTGGAGGATAATCAAAAACAGAGAATACTTCATATCTTTCTTCTAAAACTGTGTTCTGTGATATTTAAATGTATGTTCTAGAAAAGGAGCATGATCCCTTTAAATACAGTGTTCCAAGGAGGACCCATGTGAGCAGTTACTTCCCTAGCTAAGTGAGGAAAAGAATGTGATAGCAGATATTTCCTAGAGTTGGGGAGGTTTTAGGAAGATTTAAGCTACAGTTGTCAGGGACTTTGAAGTCGCACAGGTGGATCTAGGAGAATGACTTTAAAGCTTTAGGGAAAGGATTCACATTTTCATTGCTAAAGAGGAGTGAGAAAAGTACTGGAGTGTATCTTAGCATTTTTATTAAATCTTGTATTAGTTGGTCATTATTTTGAAACTATAAATTTAGGTTCTACTAGTAAATTTCATGCTTTATTTTAGTAAAAAGTTATGAAAAAGCACAATGAAAAGGAAATTTGGAAAAAAGAAAATGATGGGGAGGGATAGGAATGAAGAGGACAGAAAGGGTCCCTTGCATAGCCAGTTAAGAAAGAGCTAGCATTAACATTCAAATCTGACTTATTTTTCAGCTCTTGACACTTCAGCACAGTGCTTTATGCCTTAATGAGAAAGAATAATATATTCAAAATAATTTCATTTTTCTAGTTCACTGAGGATAGAATAGGCCCCATAAACATTATTGTTGGAAAATATTTCTCACATGCATTTTCCTGTCATGGTTAATTAATTGATAAGTACAACAATGGAATTTTTGTTGATTGAAGGTTTCTACTGAGCCTCAGGGTCATTATTATGAAGACTTGAGAGCAAAAATGATACAGCATGGCAAGACCTTAAAATGTTCTATAATAAATATAAAGTTGCTAGGATGATAATGCTGATAACAATGATCCTGTCCAGGATGGAGTAGAGATGGACAAGGCAGAGCAGGTCATGCTGAACAGACACTAATATGGCTCTAGAATTTAATTAGCACAAAATCCCTGCTCTAAATTGGATTTCTCATTGTGACTTCTCTCACCTTCAAATCTGCTTAGGATGTCCACTTAGCTGGGGTCTGTTGCTCAAAGTTTTAAAACTTCACCTAGTCTGCTCTGAAATCTTGTGTGTTCTGTCCCTGAGCTCAGCAGGCAGGAATAATGTCTTATGCCCCAGCATTCAGCACAGGTAGGGTACTCAGTGGATTCTTAGTTAACTGTTTGATCCTAAAATTTGGTCATATGTTATTCCCCTCCAACATCCCCACAGAGAGGGAGGCAATAGAAAAGTTGTTAATAGTGGATTGATAGTAAGGATGTCAGCATTGAAAGATATGATCCTTAGAACATAAGAATGTTAGAATTACAGATAAACATAGAATGTCAGGATTAGAATTGGCCTTAAACCAAAGAATGGAAGGGCTGACATAGAATTTAGAACAACAGAATGTAGAAAGGAAAAAAAGTAGAGCTAGAAAGATGCTTGCATCAAACATCACCTGTAAAAGTCCAACATACAAAATATACAAGGAACTAACAACCATATTCTTTTCCCTCAATAGATATGTATAGCTTTCAAAGCAAGATTTGTAAACTAAATGACAAGGTGAAAATGTTACAAATCACTAATAATTAAATAATACCAAGAATGAATATTGCTAAGAAATAAATATGCTTCAAAATCTCTGCTATTATAAGAGAAATGCAAAATTTTTAAATTCTCATTAACTTTCTTCTTTTTGGCAATGCAATCATGATAAATGACTTGCCTAGCATCACATAGCTAGTAAGTGTTGTTAAGTATCTGAAGCCATATTTGAACTTAAGTCCTCATGATTTCAAGGCCAGTACTCTATCCACTGCACTATCTAGCTATTCTGACTTTCTTAATTAAAATAATTTTACCTCCTCTATGCAAATTTTCGAAGATGAAAATAGTTATGAGTAGTCAATAGCAAAGGGATTATGGGAAGATTTGTGGTGCACTCTTGGAGTTGTGATGTAGTCCAGTCATTCTGGATTTCAATTTCAAATGATTGAAGAAAAGCAATTAATACTCTTTAATGCCACTAATGGGCTTTTATTCCAAGGAACTAAAAATTAGAAATAAAATCCAATGTATATCAGAATATTCATAGCAGTACTCTTTGAAGTGGCAACATACTAAAAGCAAAACAAGTGAGGATACATCGATTAGGAAAGGATTAACAAAACTTGCGTAATTAATAAAACGGAATATTATTGTGCAGTAATGATGAGGAGGAATTCATAGGATTGTGGAATTTTTTTATGAATCGTTAGAGGGAAATTAGTAGAACAAAGACAATATGTACAACAATGTAAATGAAAAGATCATTAAAAAGTTAACTCTGAGTAATGGAAAAATGAATAAAGATCCTGGAAAATAACTAATGTAGAAATTTTTACGTGATTACATATGTATAACCTATATTTAATTGTTTACTGTTTCAGAGAGGAGGGAAGGGGAGAAAAGATAAAATTTGGAATTCAAAACTTTTTTTAAATGTTAAAAATTGTTTCAGCACGTAATTGGGGAAAAATAAAAAAAAAATAAGATCCTGGAAAAGAGATAATGAAATACTCCCCACCCCTCATGGTAGAGATATGGGATTCTACTAGGACTGAATATTATATACATTGTCAGAAAAGGTTTGTATGTGAAAGCGCACATTTCCATATGTTCAATTGTTTGAAAGAAGGCTTCAATCTGGAAAGATTGGATAGGGAATGATTTCAATACAAAGGCAAAAATCAACAAAAAAGAATATTTAGAAAAATAAGATTAGAAGGGACCTTAGAACTCAGAGTACAAAATGTTACATCTGGAAGGAACTTTGGCAACTAACTAGTTTAAACTCTTCCTTTAGGAAGTAATGTGACGTGCTCAAGGTGATGCACTGAGCCCAGGTCTCCTGACCCTCAGGTTAGTGCCTTGACCATCCTATTCTGAAAAGTGTTGTTGTTACTGTTTTGTTTTGTTTTAACAGTTCTTTGATACCTATAAGGAAGAAAGGAAAGGTAGAGATTATCTTATTTTACAGAAAGAAACACAAATGGCAAGAGTAACAAGACAAATCACAACCACTCAGGTCCAGGACTGGAACCAGAACCTAGATCCACCGGCTCACATCCCAGGGACTACAGTGAATTGTGTTTAGACTTAGAATCCCAAGTTCAAATTCTATCTCAAACACTAGTGTGATGTTGAGCATATCATTTATCTATCCTCTCTCAGCCTCAGTTTTCTCATCAACAAAATGGAGATAATAATCTCCCAGGATTGATGCAACAGTCAAATAATATAGAATATAGAAAGTGCTTTGCACACATTAAAGCATTATATCAATGCTAGCTATTAGTTCCGTATTCAAAGGTCTGATTTGACTCTGGAATCTTTTGACCTAAGTTCCCTTCCAGTTCCAGTGTTCAATGTTATAAGATCCATTTCAGTTCTATCATGGAATGTGATTGTAGAGTTGGGGACCTAGGACAAGGATAAGGACAAGGAATGATCGGAACTTAACTGTTACCCCTTCTTGAAAGGGCAACTACCTCAGATTTTAATAAAACTTTTCTTTGGCCAGAAACAACAGCAGTTAATTAAATCATTATTAGGCAGAATGATCTATGCAACTTTGATTTTTTTCTTCTTACCAAGGAGCTTTCTCTGCCTTGTTCGCTCCCTGACACATCCTGGAATTATTGATTTCCTCATCTAGGATTGCATATTATTTTACATCTAATTGCTTCTCTCGAATTATATATCTTAGAATCACATCCCGACTTCTGTATTTCATCATCACTTGGGCATCATTCCTGGTACTTGCCAGTTGCGGCTCAGCCTAGATCTGAAAGAATTCCCTGCTTGCTATCTGCCAAAGAGGCAAGGCAAGGCAGATTTTGCTGCTTGTCTCCCTTTGAGATATTAGTGGAGTCTGGTGTCTTGAGAAAGGCCTACATTTGCTTACAGAGAAATTGTACTTGTAAGCTTTGTGGGTTAATGTTGACTGTTAGCAACAGAATATGAGCAATTGCAACCAAAAGGTGGAAAGGAGCAGAGTTCCACCAGGATTGGGGGGTCTTCCTGGTTTATATCCTAGTTGGTGAAGTAAATCCAAAACCCAAGGTGACACTTTGAGAATGGGTTAGAAATGACTTTTTGTTTTTATTGTTGAGTTGTTTTCAGTCATGTCCAATTCTTTGTATCTTTATTTGGGGTTTTCTTGGCAGCAGTAATGGAGTGGTTTGTCATTTCCTTCTCCAGTTCATTTTACAGCTGAGGAAAAGGAGGCAAACAGAATTAAATGATATGCCCAGCTTCATACAGCTAAAAAGTATCTGAGGCTGTATTTGAACTCAGGAAGATGAGTCTTTCTTATTCCAGGTTCTGCTCTCCATCCACCCATATATAGGTATATAAAATGGGCATACAATAAGTATACATTATATATATATATGTGTGTGTATATATATATATACTGATAATAAGTCATAATCTTGCAACCCCCACATTCAGTTATAAGACTCCCATATGGGATGGATAGAGAGCAGGATCTGGAGTCAGAAAGACTCTAAACACTCCCAGACATAAGTTTGGGGAATCTTTTATACTGAGGGTCAGGAATGAGGCAAGAAAGAAGCACTGACATATAGGGTTATGATAATAGTCATATTGCTTCATCTCTCTCTTAGTTTTCCTGTCTGTAAAATGGGAGTAATAACAATGTTCCCCTCTGTTGTTGTGAGAGAAGTTAAAAACCTTTGGAAGTGCTTGTAAGCCTTAAAGCATTAGAGAAATATGAGCTGTTATCTTACCAAGACAAGCCTGCAGAAATGATGCCAGAAAAAGATGGATGTCAAGAAAAAATTAGAGGAAAAGAAGAAAAACCAGGAAGGGAGGAATTGGAGACCTGACAGGCTACAATCAGGAAAGTAAAGGATACCTGTTGTCTATCCTCTGAAAGTCTTCAAGTTAAAAATTCACACAGACAGAATTCCCTTTTGTAAAATCTATGCCCTTTCCCTCTATGTGCCTTGGTTTCCTTATCTGTAAAATGGGTGATCTTTAAAGTTCCTTCTGGCTGTAACATTTTAGATTCTCAGTGTTTCAGTTTCTCTAGTCCAGAACTTCTTCAGTTATTTTTAATTCATGATTCCTTTTCACCTGAGAAATTTTTATGTGACCCCAGGCATATAGGTATGTAAAACAGATATATAAAGCAAACATTTACTACTAATAAATCATAATTTCATGACCCTCACATTCAGCATAAGACCTCATAAACAACATAATTCACAGTTTAAGAAGCTGTACTCTAGGACACTTCTACCTTCAATACTTCTCTTTTGGGAGCCAAATCAAAGCAAGGACACTTGAGAGATCTTAACCCTTTTCTGCAACTCTAATCAGTTTGTTCCAAAGTACTAAATAGTAACTTATTTGATCTTTGATTAAGAGCCCTACTTTATAGCTGAAATTTGGAGTGGTCAAATGACCTTTTCTAAGTGTCGAATGACTAGCACAATGCCATGGCTACAGAAGAAGCTTAATAAATATTTGTCTAATAATGCAAATAAGACCCAAAGGATGCTTTATAATCCTGGGATCCAGTTTGACACTACTTATCTATATGTGACTAATCTAAGTGTAGTTGCTTTCTATAGACGAGAAACAACAGAGACAAAATAGTTCCCACTTTCAATTACCTTTCAGAGCACCCTTGATTCATGAGGAAACCATCATTTTGTATGTCTTCTGCACCTGCCCACTTGGTCTATATGAGGCAATCTTACCCAAGTCGATTGAAACCAGCTTAGTGAAATTTGTTCATATCGAGATTTATAAAAGCCAAGCAATTGTAATCCTCTTTAGAATTGAGTCAGCAACAGAAATATCCATGTTAGAAAGAAAAAGTCAGGTTCCATAATGCTAGCTATCATTTCTTTATAATTCCTCTGATTATCTGACTTGTGTTTTCAGTAGAGAAGTACACAGTTCGATATTAATAAAGTTCTTAGAATTGTATTGCATAGAATATCAAGCATTAAAGGGACCATGCAACAAAAAACAAAAAGCATTAAAGCTGGAAGAGTTCTTAGAATATAGAACGTAGGAGTTCACTTGTAGGAAGGACCTTAGAGTCCATTTAAACCAATCCTCTCATTTTTCAGATGAAGAAACTGAGTCCTAGAGAAAGTAGTTTCCTGGTTTTACATAAAAATGCTTTGGTGTTTTAGCTCCTCCAAACTATATGCTAGAAGGAGGGTATCATAGAGGTTATTTCATTCTATCCACATATTTCTACTTATTGATTTATTAATCTAACTGTTGAATGCTTTATTATATCCCTAGCCCTGCACTGGACTCTGAAGGAATCTAAAGAAGTAAATTACACCATCTTTGCTCCAAAGGAACTTACAGACTAGTTGAAAGGTTGTTAATAATAGGAAAAAGAAGTATTTGATTCATTTGAACAAATGAGTTAAATGATTAGTCAAAAAGTGTTATGAAGAAACTGAAGCTGAAAAAAAATTGAGTGTTAGGTTCCCACAGCTAGTAAATGTCTGAGGCAAGATTTGAATTCAGATCTTTTTGTCTCCAAACCCAGCACTAATCAAAGTATTATAAATGATAACTCAATTCAGCGTATCATTCTAGTCAACAAACATTTATTAAATTTCTTAAATTCATAGCACTGGAGATACTAAAACCAAAAAATGACATTTGACTATTTGATTATATTTTTTAAATACTGAGTAGTGTCTAGCACATTTAACATCTATCCATCCATCTTTCCTTCTTTCCTTCCTTCCTTTCTTTGTTCCTTCCTTCCTTCCTTTTTTACTTCCTTCCTTCTTTCCTTCCTTCCTTCCTTCTTTCCTTCTCAGTCATTTTTGCACAGTCATAATCCAGATTTCATACTATATGCATGAATGCATCCCACAATTCTGTCCTGGGTTCTCTTCTCTACTTTTTTGGGGGCATTCTCATTAACTTCATGGGTTCAACTATCATTTCTTTACATTTGACTCCCAAATCTGCATTTTTAGCCTTTCTTTCTCTCCTGAGCTCCAGTCCTACATCTATACATTTATCTTGTTGGATATCACTACCTGCATATGCCACAGGAATCTCAAATTCAACATACATGCCCAAAGCAGAACTCATCCTTCCCCCAAACCTTCCCCTCTGCAGTCTCATTCACCCTCCATAATTAATCAGTTGTGAAGTAACATAAATTCTTCCTCTACCATATTTCTGGCATCTGCCCCCTCCTCAGTATTCACATCACAATCAGTCTAGTTTGGACCCTTCTTACATTTATCTAGACCATTGCAATAGCATCCTAATTAATCTCCCTGAATCTAGCTTCTCCTTTTTCCAATCCTTCATTTGTTATTGCCCAATTGATATTCCTTTTTTTTAATTAAAAGCTTTTTATTTACAAAACATATGAGTGATTTTTTTACATTGACCTTTGCAAAACGTTTTTTTTTTGTTCCAAGCTTTTCCCCTCCTTCCCCCCTCCCCCCACCCCTAGATGACAGGTAATCTAATACATGCTAAATAGGATAAATTATATGACAAGT